>JAZAQT010000847.1:0-296815 GCA_036417435.1 Inia geoffrensis
TACGCGAAACCTTAAGCGTTGTCGTACCCTAAATTGTACCCTAATCCCTCCCCATTCCTTAACCATAACCCTAACCCCATCCCTAAACCTGACCCACTTCCGATGCCCTACCCTAACCAATGCCCTAATCTTAACCAGTACACAAACACTAACTCATGCCCTCAAACGTACGTTAACCGCTAAGCTTTGTCGTACCCTATCCTGTACCCTAATCCCTCCCCATTCCCTAACCCTAACCCTAAGCGAAACCCTGAACGTGACCCTTTTCCGAGGCCTTACGCTCATCGGTGCCCTTGTCTTAACCAGTACATCAACACTAACTCGTGCCCTCACACTTACGCTAACCCTTAGGCATTGTCGTACCCTAACCAGTACCCTAATCCCTCTCCATTCCCTAACCCTAACCCTAAACCGAATCCTAACCCTGACCCTCACCCGAAACCTTACTCTCACCCGTGCCCTAATCTTAACCAGGACACCAAGACTAACTCGTGCCCTCACACGTACGCTAACACTAAACCGCAGCGGTACCCTAACCTGTACCCTAATCCCTCTCCATTCCCTAACCCTAACCCTAACCTGAAACCTATCCATGACACTCACCCGAAACTTTACCATCACCCGTGTGCCAATTTTAACCAGTACATCAACACTAACCCATGCCCTCTAACGTACGCTAACCCTAAGCCATTGCCGTACCCTAACCTGTACCCTAATCAATCCCCATTCCCTAACCCTAACCCTAACCCTAACCCTTAACGTGACCCTCTTCCGAGGCCTTACCCTCACCCGTGCCCTAATCGTAAGCACTACACTAACACTAACTAGTGACCTCACACGTACGCTAAACCTTAAGTGTTGTGGTACCCTAAACTGTGCCCTAATATCTCCCCATTCCCAAACACTAACCCTAACCCGAATCCTAACCCTGACCCTCACCTGAAGCCTTACACTCAACCGTGCCCTAATCTTAACCTGGACACTAACACTAACACTTGCCCTCACACGAACTCTAACCCTTAAGCACTGTCGTTCCCTAAGCTGTACCCTAATCCCTCTGCATTCCTTAACCCTAACCCTAACACGAATCCTAACCCTGACCCTCACCCGAAGCCTTACCCTCACCCGTGCCCTAATCTTAACCAGGACACCAACACTAACTCGTGCCCTCACACGTACGTTAAACCTTAATCGTTGTCGTACCCTAAATTGTAACCTAATCCCTCCCCATTCCTTAACCCTAACCCTAACCCCATCCCTAAACCTGACCCACTTCCGATGCCCTACCCTAACCGATGCCCTAATCTTAACCAGTACACAAACACTAACTTATGCCCTCAAACGTAGTGTAACCCTTAAGCATTGTCGTACCCTATCCGGTACCCTAATCCCTCCCCATTCCCTAACCCTAACCCTAAGCGAAACCCTGAACGTGACCCTTTTCCGAGGCCTTACCCTCATCGGTGCCCTTGTCTTAACCAGAACACCAACACTAACTCGTTCCCTCACACTTACGCTAACCCTTAGGCATTGTCGTACCCTAACCAGTACCCTAATCCGTCTCCATTCCCTAACCCTAACCCTAACCCGAATCCTAACCCTGACCCTCACAAGAAGCCTTACCCTCACCCGTGCCCTAATCTTAACCAGGACCCCAAGACTAACTCGTGCCCTCACACGTACGCTAACACTAAACCGCAGTAGTACCCTAACCTGTACCCTAATCCCTCTCCATTCCCTAACCCTAACCCTAACCTGAAACCTAACCATGACACTCACCCGAAACTTTACCATCACCCGTGTCCTAATTTTAACCAGTACATCAACACTAGCCCATACCCTCTAACGTAGGCTAACCCTAAGCCATTGCCGTACCCTAACCTGTACCCTAATCAATCCCCATTCCCTAACCCTAACCCTAACCCTAACCCTTAACGTGACCCTCTTCCGAGGCCTTACCCTCCCACGTGCCTTAATCGTAAGCAGTACACTAACACTAACTAGTGACCTCACACGTACGCTAAACCTTAAGTGTTGTGGTACCCTAAACTGTGCCCTAATATCTCCCCATTCCCAAACACTAACCCTAACCCGAATCCTAACCCTGACCCTCACCTGAAGCCTTACCCTCACCCGTGCCCTAATCTTAACCAGGACACTAACACTAACCCTTTCCCTCACACGAACACTAACCCTTAAGCACTGTCGTACCCTAAGCTGTACCCTAATCCCTCTGCATTCCTTAAGCCTAACCCTAACACGAATCCTAACACTGACCATCACCCGAAGCCTTACCCTCACCCGTGCCCTAATCTTAACCAGGACACCAACACTAACTCGTGCCCTCACACGTACGCTAAACCTTAATCGTTGTCGTACCCTAAATTGTAACCTAATCCCTCCACATTCCTTAATCCTAACCCTAACCCCATCCCTAAACCTGACCCACTTCCGATGCCCTACCCTAACCAATGCCTTAATCTTAACCAGTACACAAACTCTAACTCATGCCCTCAAAAGTACGCTAACCCTTAAGCATTGTCGTACCCTATCCTGTAACCTAATCCCTCCCCATTCCCTAACCCTAACCCTAAGCGAAACCCTGAACGTGACCCTTTTCCGAGGCCTTACCCTCATCGGTGCCCTTGTCTTAACCAGTACACCAACACTAACTCGTGCCCTCACACTTACGCTAACCCTTAAGCATTGTCGTACCCTAACCTGTACCCTAATCCCTCTCCATTCCCTAACCCTAACCCTAACCCGAATCCTACCCCTGACCCTCACCCGAAACCTTACCCTCACCCGTGCCCTAATCTTAACCAGGACACCAAGACTAACTCGTGCCCTCACACGTACGCTAACACTAAACCGCAGCGGTACCCTAACCTGTACCCTAATCCCTCTCCATTCCCTAACCCTAAACCTAACCTGAAACCTAACCATGACACTCACCCGAAACTTTACCATCACCCGTGTCCTAATTTTAACCAGTACATCAACACTAGCCCATACCCTCTAACGTACGCTAACCCTAAGCCATTGCCGTACCCTAACCTGTACCCTAATCAATCCCCATTCCCTAACCCTAACCCTATCCCTAACCCTTAACGTGACCCTCTTCCGAGGCCTTACCCTCCCCCGTGCCCTAATCGTAAGCAGTACACTAACACTAACTAGTGACCTCACACGTACGCTAAACCTTAAGTGTTGTGGTACCCTAAACTGTGCCCTAATATCTCCCCATTCCCTAACCCTAACCCTAACCCGAATCCTAATCCTGACCCTCACCTGAAGCCTTACCCTCACCCGTGCCCTAATCTTAACCAGGACACTAACACTAACCCTTTCCCTCACACGAAGACTAACCCTTAAGCACTGTCGTACCCTAAGCTGTACCCTAATCCCTCTGCATTCCTTAACCCTAACCCTAACACGAATCCTAAACCTGACCCTCACCCGAAGCTTTACCCTCACCCGTGCCCTAATCTTAACCAGGACACCAACACTAACTCGTGCCCTCACACGTACGCTAAACCTTAAGTGTTGTGGTACCCTAAACTGTGCCCTAATATCTCCCCATTCCCAAACCCTAACCCTAACCCGAATCCTAACCCTGACCCTCACCTGAAGCCTTACCCTCACCCGTGCCCTAATCTTAACCAGGACACTAACACTAAACCTTTCCCTCACACGAACACTAACCCTAACCCTTTCCCTCACACGAACACTAACCCTTAAGCACTGTTGTACCCTAAGCTGTACCCTAATCCCTCTGCATTCCTTAACCCTAACCCTAACACGAATCCTAACACTGACCATCACCCGAAGCCTTACCCTCACCCGTGCCCTAATCTTAACCAGGACCCCAAGACTAACTCGTGCCCTCACACGTACGCTAACACTAAACCGCATCGGTACCCTAACCTGTACCCTAATCCCTCTCCATTCCCTAACCCTAAATCTAACCTGAAACCTAACCATGACACTCACCCGAAACTTTACCATCACCCGTGTCCTAATTTTAACCAGTACATCAACACTAGCCCATACCCTCTAACGTACGCTAACCCTAAGCCATTGACGTACCCTAACCTGTACCCTAATCAATACACATTCCCTAACCCTAACCCTAACCCTAACCCTTAACGTGACCCTCTTCCGAGGCCTTACCCTCCCCTGTGCCCTAATCGTAAGCAGTATACTAACACTAACTAGTGACCTCACACGTACGCTAAACCTTAAGTGTTGTGGTACCCTAAACTGTGCCCTAATATCTCCCCCTTCCCTAACCCTAACCCTAACCCGAATCCTAACCCTGACCCTCACCTGAAGCCTTACCCTCACCCGTGCCCTAATCTTAACCAGGACACTAACACTAACCCTTTCCCTCACACGAACACTAACCCTTAAGCACTGTCGTACCCTAAGCTGTACCCTAATCCCTCTGCATTCCTTAACCCTAACCCTAACACGAATCCTAACCCTGACCCTCACCCGAAGCCTTACCCTCACCCGTGCCCTAATCTTAACCAGGACACCAACACTAACTCGTGCCCTCACACGTACGCGAAACCTTAAGCGTTGTCGTACCCTAAATTGTACCCTAATCCCTCCCCATTCCTTAACCATAACCCTAACCCCATCCCTAAACCTGACCCACTTCCGATGCCCTACCCTAACCAATGCCCTAATCTTAACCAGTACACAAACACTAACTCATGCCCTCAAACGTACGTTAACCGCTAAGATTTGTCGTACCCTATCCTGTACCCTAATCCCTCCCCATTCCCTAACCCTAACCCTAAGCGAAACCCTGAACGTGACCCTTTTCCGAGGCCTTACGCTCATCGGTGCCCTTGTCTTAACCAGTACACCAACACTAACTCGTGCCCTCACACTTACGCTAACCCTTAGGCATTGTCGTACCCTAACCAGTACCCTAATCCCTCTCCATTCCCTAACCCTAACCCTAAACCGAATCCTAACCCTGACCCTCACCCGAAACCTTACTCTCACCCGTGCCCTAATCTTAACCAGGACACCAAGACTAACTCGTGCCCTCACACGTACGCTAACACTAAACCGCAGCGGTACCCTAACCTGTACCCTAATCCCTCTCCATTCCCTAACCCTAACCCTAACCTGAAACCTATCCATGACACTCACCCGAAACTTTACCATCACCCGTGTGCCAATTTTAACCAGTACATCAACACTAACCCATGCCCTCTAACGTACGCTAACCCTAAGCCATTGCCGTACCCTAACCTGTACCCTAATCAATCCCCATTCCCTAACCCTAACCCTAACCCTAACCCTTAACGTGACCCTCTTCCGAGGCCTTACCCTCACCCGTGCCCTAATCGTAAGCACTACACTAACACTAACTAGTGACCTCACACGTACGCTAACCCTTAAGCGTTGTGGTACCCTAAACTGTGCCCTAATATCTCCCCTTTCCCTAACCCTAACCCTAACCCGAATCCTAACCCTGACCCTCACCTGAAGCCTTACACTCAACCGTGCCCTAATCTTAACCTGGACACTAACACTAACACTTGCCCTCACACGAACTCTAACCCTTAAGCACTGTCGTTCCCTAAGCTGTACCCTAATCCCTCTGCATTCCTTAACCCTAACCCTAACACGAATCCTAACCCTGACCCTCACCCGAAGCCTTACCCTCACCCGTGCCCTAATCTTAACCAGGACACCAACACTAACTCGTGCCCTCACACGTACGTTAAACCTTAATCGTTGTCGTACCCTAAATTGTAACCTAATCCCTCCCCATTCCTTAACCCTAACCCTAACCCCATCCCTAAACCTGACCCACTTCCGATGCCCTACCCTAACCGATGCCCTAATCTTAACCAGTACACAAACACTAACTTATGCCCTCAAACGTAGTGTAACCCTTAAGCATTGTTGTACCCTATCCTGTACCCTAATCCCTCCCCATTCCCTAACCCTAACCCTAAGCGAAACCCTGAACGTGACCCTTTTCCGAGGCCTTACCCTCATCGGTGCCCTTGTCTTAACCAGAACACCAACACTAACTCGTTCCCTCACACTTACGCTAACCCTTAGGCATTGTCGTACCCTAACCAGTACCCTAATCCGTCTCCATTCCCTAACCCTAACCCTAACCCGAATCCTAACCCTGACCCTCACAAGAAGCCTTACCCTCACCCGTGCCCTAATCTTAACCAGGACCCCAAGACTAACTCGTGCCCTCACACGTACGCTAACACTAAACCGCAGTGGTACCCTAACCTGTACCCTAATCCCTCTCCATTCCCTAACCCTAACCCTAACCTGAAACCTAACCATGACACTCACCCGAAACTTTACCATCACCCGTGTCCTAATTTTAACCAGTACATCAACACTAGCCCATACCCTCTAACGTAGGCTAACCCTAAGCCATTGCCGTACCCTAACCTGTACCCTAATCAATCCCCATTCCCTAACCCTAACCCTAACCCTAACCCTTAACGTGACCCTCTTCCGAGGCCTTACCCTCCCACGTGCCCTAATCGTAAGCAGTACACTAACACTAACTAGTGACCTCACACGTACGCTAAACCTTAAGTGTTGTGGTACCCTTAACTGTGCCCTAATATCTCCCCATTCCCAAACACTAACCCTAACCCGAATCCTAACCCTGACCCTCACCTGAAGCCTTACCCTCACCCGTGCCCTAATCTTAACCAGGACACTAACACTAACCCTTTCCCTCACACGAACACTAACCCTTAAGCACTGTCGTACCCTAAGCTGTACCCTAATCCCTCTGCATTCCTTAACCCTAACCCTAACACGAATCCTAACACTGACGATCACCCGACGCCTTACCCTCACCCGTGCCCTAATCTTAACCAGGACACCAACACTAACTCGTGCCCTCACACGTACGCTAAACCTTAAGCGTTGTCGTACCCTAAATTGTAACCTAATCCCTCCACATTCCTTAATCCTAACCCTAACCCCATCCCTAAACCTGACCCACTTCCGATGCCCTACCCTAACCAATGCCTTAATCTTAACCAGTACACAAACTCTAACTCATGCCCTCAAAATTACGCTAACCCTTAAGCATTGTCGTACCCTATCCTGTAACCTAATCCCTCCCCATTCCCTAACCCTAACCCTAAACGAAACCCTGAACGTGACCCTTTTCCGAGGCCTTACCCTCATCGGTGCCCTTGTCTTAACCAGTACACCAACACTAACTCGTGCCCTCACACTTACGCTAACCCTTAAGCATTGTCGTACCCTAACCTGTACCCTAATCCCTCTCCATTCCCTAACCCTAACCCTAACCCGAATCCTAACCCTGACCCTCACCCGAAACCTTACCCTCACCCGTGCCCTAATCTTAACCAGGACACCAAGACTAACTCGTGCCCTCACACGTACGCTAACACTAAACCGCAGCGGTACCCTAACCTGTACCCTAATCCCTCTCCATTCCCTAACCCTAAACCTAACCTGAAACCTAACCATGACACTCACCCGAAACTTTACCATCACCCGTGTCCTAATTTTAACCAGTACATCAACACTAGCCCATACCCTCTAACGTACGCTAACCCTAAGCCATTGCCGTACCCTAACCTGTACCCTAATCAATCCCCATTCCCTAACCCTAACCCTATCCCTAACCCTTAACGTGACCCTCTTCCGAGGCCTTACCCTCCCCCGTGCCCTAATCGTAAGCAGTACACTAACACTAACTAGTGACCTCACACGTACGCTAAACCTTAAGTGTTGTGGTACCCTAAACTGTGCCCTAATATCTCCCCATTCCCTAACCCTAACCCTAACCCGAATCCTAATCCTGACCCTCACCTGAAGCCTTACCCTCACCCGTGCCCTAATCTTAACCAGGACACTAACACTAACCCTTTCCCTCACACGAAGACTAACCCTTAAGCACTGTCGTACCCTAAGCTGTACCCTAATCCCTCTGCATTCCTTAACCCTAACCCTAACACGAATCCTAAACCTGACCCTCACCCGAAGCTTTACCCTCACCCGTGCCCTAATCTTAACCAGGACACCAACACTAACTCGTGCCCTCACACGTACGCTAAACCTTAAGTGTTGTGGTACCCTAAACTGTGCCCTAATATCTCCCCATTCCCAAACCCTAACCCTAACCCGAATCCTAACCCTGACCCTCACCTGAAGCCTTACCCTCACCCGTGCCCTAATCTTAACCAGGACACTAACACTAAACCTTTCCCTCACACGAACACTAACCCTAACCCTTTCCCTCACACGAACACTAACCCTTAAGCACTGTCGTACCCTAAGCTGTACCCTAATCCCTCTGCATTCCTTAACCCTAACCCTAACACGAATCCTAACCCTGACCCTCACCCGAAGCCTTACCCTCACCCGTGCCCTAATCTTAACCAGGACACCAACACTAACTCGTGCCCTCACACGTACGCGAAACCTTAAGCGTTGTCGTACCCTAAATTGTACCCTAATCCCTCCCCATTCCTTAACCATAACCCTAACCCCATCCCTAAACCTGACCCACTTCCGATGCCCTACCCTAACCAATGCCCTAATCTTAACCAGTACACAAACACTAACTCATGCCCTCAAACGTACGTTAACCGCTAAGCTTTGTCGTACCCTATCCTGTACCATAATCCCTCCCCATTCCCTAACCCTAACCCTAAGCGAAACCCTGAACGTGACCCTTTTCCGAGGCCTTACGCTCATCGGTGCCCTTGTCTTAACCAGTACATCAACACTAACTCGTGCCCTCACACTTACGCTAACCCTTAGGCATTGTCGTACCCTAACCAGTACCCTAATCCCTCTCCATTCCCTAACCCTAACCCTAAACCGAATCCTAACCCTGACCCTCACCCGAAACCTTACTCTCACCCGTGCCCTAATCTTAACCAGGACACCAAGACTAACTCGTGCCCTCACACGTACGCTAACACTAAACCGCAGCGGTACCCTAACCTGTACCCTAATCCCTCTCCATTCCCTAACCCTAACCCTAACCTGAAACCTATCCATGACACTCACCCGAAACTTTACCATCACCCGTGTGCCAATTTTAACCAGTACATCAACACTAACCCATGCCCTCTAACGTACGCTAACCCTAAGCCATTGCCGTACCCTAACCTGTACCCTAATCAATCCCCATTCCCTAACCCTAACCCTAACCCTAACCCTTAACGTGACCCTCTTCCGAGGCCTTACCCTCACCCGTGCCCTAATCGTAAGCACTACACTAACACTAACTAGTGACCTCACACGTACGCTAAAACTTAAGTGTTGTGGTACCCTAAACTGTGCCCTAATATCTCCCCATTCCCAAACACTAACCCTAACCCGAATCCTAACCCTGACCCTCACCTGAAGCCTTACACTCAACCGTGCCCTAATCTTAACCTGGACACTAACACTAACACTTGCCCTCACACGAACTCTAACCCTTAAGCACTGTCGTTCCCTAAGCTGTACCCTAATCCCTCTGCATTCCTTAACCCTAACCCTAACACGAATCCTAACCCTGACCCTCACCCGAAGCCTTACCCTCACCCGTGCCCTAATCTTAACCAGGACACCAACACTAACTCGTGCCCTCACACGTACGTTAAACCTTAATCGTTGTCGTACCCTAAATTGTAACCTAATCCCTCCCCATTCCTTAACCCTAACCCTAACCCCATCCCTAAACCTGACCCACTTCCGATGCCCTACCCTAACCGATGCCCTAATCTTAACCAGTACACAAACACTAACTTATGCCCTCAAACGTAGTGTAACCCTTAAGCATTGTCGTACCCTATCCGGTACCCTAATCCCTCCCCATTCCCTAACCCTAACCCTAAGCGAAACCCTGAACGTGACCCTTTTCCGAGGCCTTACCCTCATCGGTGCCCTTGTCTTAACCAGAACACCAACACTAACTCGTTCCCTCACACTTACGCTAACCCTTAGGCATTGTCGTACCCTAACCAGTACCCTAATCCGTCTCCATTCCCTAACCCTAACCCTAACCCGAATCCTAACCCTGACCCTCACAAGAAGCCTTACCCTCACCCGTGCCCTAATCTTAACCAGGACCCCAAGACTAACTCGTGCCCTCACACGTACGCTAACACTAAACCGCAGTAGTACCCTAACCTGTACCCTAATCCCTCTCCATTCCCTAACCCTAACCCTAACCTGAAACCTAACCATGACACTCACCCGAAACTTTACCATCACCTGTGTCCTAATTTTAACCAGTACATCAACACTAGCCCATACCCTCTAACGTAGGCTAACCCTAAGCCATTGCCGTACCCTAACCTGTACCCTAATCAATCCCCATTCCCTAACCCTAACCCTAACCCTAACCCTTAACGTGACCCTCTTCCGAGGCCTTACCCTCCCACGTGCCTTAATCGTAAGCAGTACACTAACACTAACTAGTGACCTCACACGTACGCTAAACCTTAAGTGTTGTGGTACCCTAAACTGTGCCCTAATATCTCCCCATTCCCAAACACTAACCCTAACCCGAATCCTAACCCTGACCCTCACCTGAAGCCTTACCCTCACCCGTGCCCTAATCTTAACCAGGACACTAACACTAACCCTTTCCCTCACACGAACACTAACCCTTAAGCACTGTCGTACCCTAAGCTGTACCCTAATCCCTCTGCATTCCTTAAGCCTAACCCTAACACGAATCCTAACACTGACCATCACCCGAAGCCTTACCCTCACCCGTGCCCTAATCTTAACCAGGACACCAACACTAACTCGTGCCCTCACACGTACGCTAAACCTTAATCGTTGTCGTACCCTAAATTGTAACCTAATCCCTCCACATTCCTTAATCCTAACCCTAACCCCATCCCTAAACCTGACCCACTTCCGATGCCCTACCCTAACCAATGCCTTAATCTTAACCAGTACACAAACTCTAACTCATGCCCTCAAAAGTACGCTAACCCTTAAGCATTGTCGTACCCTATCCTGTAACCTAATCCCTCCCCATTCCCTAACCCTAACCCTAAGCGAAACCCTGAACGTGACCCTTTTCCGAGGCCTTACCCTCATCGGTGCCCTTGTCTTAACCAGTACACCAACACTAACTCGTGCCCTCACACTTACGCTAACCCTTAAGCATTGTCGTACCCTAACCTGTACCCTAATCCCTCTCCATTCCCTAACCCTAACCCTAACCCGAATCCTACCCCTGACCCTCACCCGAAACCTTACCCTCACCCGTGCCCTAATCTTAACCAGGACACCAAGACTAACTCGTGCCCTCACACGTACGCTAACACTAAACCGCAGCGGTACCCTAACCTGTACCCTAATCCCTCTCCATTCCCTAACCCTAAACCTAACCTGAAACCTAACCATGACACTCACCCGAAACTTTACCATCACCCGTGTCCTAATTTTAACCAGTACATCAACACTAGCCCATACCCTCTAACGTACGCTAACCCTAAGCCATTGCCGTACCCTAACCTGTACCCTAATCAATCCCCATTCCCTAACCCTAACCCTATCCCTAACCCTTAACGTGACCCTCTTCCGAGGCCTTACCCTCCCCCGTGCCCTAATCGTAAGCAGTACACTAACACTAACTAGTGACCTCACACGTACGCTAAACCTTAAGTGTTGTGGTACCCTAAACTGTGCCCTAATATCTCCCCATTCCCTAACCCTAACCCTAACCCGAATCCTAATCCTGACCCTCACCTGAAGCCTTACCCTCACCCGTGCCCTAATCTTAACCAGGACACTAACACTAACCCTTTCCCTCACACGAAGACTAACCCTTAAGCACTGTCGTACCCTAAGCTGTACCCTAATCCCTCTGCATTCCTTAACCCTAACCCTAACACGAATCCTAAACCTGACCCTCACCCGAAGCTTTACCCTCACCCGTGCCCTAATCTTAACCAGGACACCAACACTAACTCGTGCCCTCACACGTACGCTAAACCTTAAGTGTTGTGGTACCCTAAACTGTGCCCTAATATCTCCCCATTCCCAAACCCTAACCCTAACCCGAATCCTAACCCTGACCCTCACCTGAAGCCTTACCCTCACCCGTGCCCTAATCTTAACCAGGACACTAACACTAAACCTTTCCCTCACACGAACACTAACCCTAACCCTTTCCCTCACACGAACACTAACCCTTAAGCACTGTTGTACCCTAAGCTGTACCCTAATCCCTCTGCATTCCTTAACCCTAACCCTAACACGAATCCTAACACTGACCATCACCCGAAGCCTTACCCTCACCCGTGCCCTAATCTTAACCAGGACACCAACACTAACTCGTGCCCTCACACGTACGCTAAACCTTAAGCGTTGTCGTACCCTAAATTGTAACCTAATCCCTCCCCATTCCTTAATCCTAAACCTAACCCCATCCCTAAACCTGACCCACTTCCGATGCCCTACCCTAACCAATGACTTAATCTTAACCAGTACACAAAATCTAACTCATGCCCTCAAAAGTACGCTAACCCTTAAGCATTGTCGTACCCTATCCTGTAACCTAATCCCTCCTCATTCCCTAACCCTAACCCTAAGCGAAACCCTGAACGTGACCCTTTTCCGAGGCCTTACCCTCATCGGTGCCCTTGTCTTAACCAGTACACCAACACTAACTCGTGCCCTCACACTTACGCTAACCCTTAAGCATTGTCGTACCCTAACCTGTACCCTAATCCCTCTCCATTCCCTAACCCTAACCCTAACACGAATCCTAACCCTGACCCTCACCCGAAACCTTATCCTCACCCGTGCCCTAATCTTAACCAGGACACCAAGACTAACTCGTGCCCTCACACGTACGCTAACACTAAACCGCAGCGGTACCCTAACCTGTACCCTAATCCCTCTCCATTCCCTAACCCGAACCCTAACTTGAAACCTAACCATGACACTCACCCGAAACTTTACCATAACCCGTGTCCTAATTTTAACCAGTACATCAACACTAACCCATGCCCTCTAACGTACTCTAACCCTAAACCATTGCCGTAACCTAACCTGTACCCTAATCAATCCCCATTCCCTAACCTTAACCCTAACCCTAACCCTTAACGTGACCCTCTTCCGAGGCCTTACCCTCACCCGTGCCCTAATCGTAAGCAGTACACTAACACTAACTAGTGACCTCACAGGTACGCTAAACCTTAAGCGTTGTGGTACCCTAAACTCTGTCCTAATATCTCCCCATTCCCTAATCCTAACCCTAACCCGAATCCTAACCCTGACCCTCACCTGAAGCCTTACCCTCACCCGTGCCCTAATCTCAACCAGGACATTTACACTAACTCTTGCCCTCACACGAACGCTAACCCTTAAGCACTATCGTACCCTAAGCTGTACCCTAATCCCTCTGCATTCCTTAACACTAACCCTAACACGAATCCTAACCCTGACCCTCACCCGAAGCCTTACCCTCACCCGTGCCCTAATCTTAACCAGGACACCAACACTAACTCGTGCCCTCACACGTACGCTAAACCTTAAGCGTTGTCGTACCCTAAATTGTACCCTAATCACTCCCCATTCCTTAACCCTAACCCTAACCCCATCCCTAAACCTGACCCACTTCCAATGCCCTACCCTAACCAATGCCCTAATCTTAACCACTACACAAACACTAACTTATGCCCTCAAACGTACGCTAACCCTTAAGCATTGTCGTACCCTATCCTGTATCCTAATCCCTCCCCATTCCCTAACCCTAACCCTAAGCGAAACCTTGAACGTTACCCTTTTCCGAGGCGTTACCCTCATCGGTACCCTTGTCTTAACCAGTACACCAACACTAACTCGTGCCCTCACACTTAGGCTAACCCTTAAGCATTGTCGTACCCTAACCTGTACCCTAATCCCTCTCCATTACTTAACCCTAACCCTAACCCGAATCCTAACCCTGACCCTCACCCAAAACCTTACCCTCAGCCGTGCCCTAATCTTAACCAGGACACCAAGACTAACTCGTGCCCTCACACGTACGCTAACACTAAACCGCAGCGGTACCGTAACCTGTACCCTAATCCCTCTCCATTCCCGAACACTAACCCTAACCCTAACCCTTACCATGACCCTCTTCCGAGGACTTACACTCACCCGTGCCCTAATCGTAAGCAGTACACTAACACTAACTAGTGACCTCACACGTATGTTAAACCTTAAGCGTTGTGGTACCCTAAACTGTGCCCTAATATCTCCCCATTCCCTAACCCTAACGCTAACCCGAATTCTATCCCTGACCCTCACCCGAAACCTTACCCTCACCCGTGCCCTAATCTTAACCAGGACACCAGCACTAACTCGTGCCCTCACACGTACGTTAACCCTTAATCGTTGTTGTACCCTAAACTGTACCCTAATCCCTCCCCATTCCCTAACCCTAACCCTAACCCCAATCCTAACCCTGACCCTCACCTGAAGCCTTACCATCACCCGTGCCCTAATCTCAACCAGGACACTAACACTAACTCTTGCCCTCACACGAACGCTAACCCTTAAGCACTGTCGTACCCTAAGCTGTACCCTAATCCCTCTGCATTCCTTAACCCTAACACTAACACGAATCCTAACCCTGACCCTCACCCGAAGCCTTACCCTCACCCGTGCCCTAATCTTAACCAGGACACCAACACTAACTCGTGCTCTCACACGTACGCTAAACCTTAAGCATTGTTGTACCCTAAAGTGTAACCTAATCCCTCCCCATTCCTTAACCCTAACCCTAACCCCATCCCTAAACCTGACCCACTTCCGATGCCCTACCCTAACCAATGCCCTAATCTTAACCAGTACCCAAACACTAACTCATGCCCTCAAACGTACGCTAACCCTTAAGCATTGTCGTACCCTATCCTGTACCCTAATCCCTCCCCATTCCCTAACCCTAACCCTAAGCGAAACCCTGAACATGACCCTTTTCCGAGGCCTTACCCTCATCGGTGCCCTTGTCTTAACCGGTACACCAACACTAACTCGTGCCCTCACACTTACGCTAACCCTTAAGCATTGTCGTACCCTAACCTGTACCCTAATCCCTCTCCATTCCCTAACCCTAACCCTAACACGAATCCTAACCCTGACCCTCACCCGAAACCTTACCCTCACCCGTGCCCTAATCTTAACCAGGACACCAAGACTAACTCGTGCCCTCACACGTACGCTAACACTAAACCGCAGCGGTACCCTAACCTGTACCCTAATCCCTCTCCATTCCCTAACCCTAACCCTAACCTGAAACCTAACCATGACACTCACCCGAAACTTTACCATCACCCGTGTCCTAATTTTAACCAGTACATCAACACTAACCCATGCCCTCTAACGTACGCTAACCCTAAACCATTGCCGTAACCTAACCTGTACCCTAATCAATCCCCATTCCCTAACCCTAACCCTAACCCTAACCCTTAACGTGACCCTCTTCCGAGGCCTTACCCTCACCCGTGCCCTAATCGTAAGCAGTACACTAACACTAACTAGTGACCTCACAGGTACGCTAAACCTTAAGCGTTGTGGTACCCTAAACTGTGTCCTAATATCTCCCCATTCCCTAATCCTAACCCTAACCCGAATCCTAACACTGACCCTCACCTGAAGCCTTACCCTCACCCGTGCCCTAATCTCAACCAGGACACTAACACTAACTCTTGCCCTCACACGAACGCTAACCCTTAAGCACTATCGTACCCTAAGCTGTACCCTAATCCCTCTGCATTCCTTAACACTAACCCTAACACGAATCCTAACCCTGACCCTCACCCGAAGCCTTACCCTCACCCGTGCCCTAATCTTAACCAGGACACCAACACTAACTCGTGCCCTCACACGTACGCTAAACCTTAAACGTTGTCGTACCCTAAATTGTACCCTAATCACTCCCCATTCCTTAACCCTAACCCTAACCCCATCCCTAAACCTGACCCACTTCCAATGCCCTACCCTAACCAATGCCCTAATCTTAACCACTACACAAACACTAACTTATGCCCTCAAACGTACGCTAACCCTTAAGCATTGTCGTACCCTATCCTGTATCCTAATCCCTCCCCATTCCCTAACCCTAACCCTAAGCGAAACCTTGAACGTGACCCTTTTCCGAGGCGTTACCCTCATCGGTACCCTTGTCTTAACCAGTACACCAACACTAACTCGTGCCCTCACACTTAGGCTAACCCTTAAGCATTGTCGTACCCTAACCTGTACCCTAATCCCTCTCCATTACTTAACCCTAACCCTAACCCGAATCCTAACCCTGACCCTCACCCAAAACCTTACCCTCAGCCGTGCCCTAATCTTAACCAGGACACCAAGACTAACTCGTGCCCTCACACGTACGCTAACACTAAACCGCAGCGGTACCGTAACCTGTAACCTAATCCCTCTCCATTCCCGAACACTAACCCTAACCCTAACCCTTACCATGACCCTCTTCCGAGGACTTACCCTCACCCGTGCCCTAATCGTAAGCAGTACACTAACACTAACTAGTGACCTCACACGTATGTTAAACCTTAAGCGTTGTGGTACCCTAAACTGTGCCCTAATATCTCCCCATTCCCTAACCCTAACGCTAACCCGAATTCTATCCCTGACCCTCACCCGAAACCTTACCCTCACCCGTGCCCTAATCTTAACCAGGACACCAACACTAACTCGTGCCCTCACACGTACGTTAACCCTTAATCGTTGTTGTACCCTAAACTGTACCCTAATCCCTCCCCATTCCCTAACCCTAACCCTAACCCCAATCCTAACCCTGACCCTCACCTGAATCCTTACCCTCACCCGTGCCCTAATCTTAACCAGGACACTAACACTAACTCTTGCCCTCACACGAACGCTAACCCTTAAGCACTGTCGTACCTTAAGCTGTACCCTAATCCCTCTGCATTCCTTAACCCTAACCCTAACACGAATCCTAACCCTGACCCTCACCCGAAGCCTTACCCACACCCGTGCCCTAATCTTAACCAGGACACCAACACTAACTCTTGCTCTCACACGTACGCTAAACCTTAAGCGTTGTCGTAACCTAAAGTGTAACCTAATCCCTCCCCATTCCTTAACCCTAACCCTAACCCCATCCCTACACCTGACCCACTTCCGATGCCCTACCTTAACCAATGCCCTAATCTAAACCAGTACACAAACACTAACTTACGCCCTCAAACGTAGTCTAACCCTTAAGCATTGTCGTACCCTATCCTGTACCCTAATCCCTCCCCATTCCCTAACCCTAACCCTAAGCGAAACCCTGAACGTGACCCTTTTCCGAGGCCTTACCCTCATCGGTGCCCTTGTCTTAACCATTACACCAACACTAACTCGTGCCCTCACACTTACGCTAACCTTTAGGCATTGTCGTACCCTAACCAGTACCCTAATCCCTCTCCATTCCCTAACCCTAAACCTAACCCGAATCCTAACCCTGACCCTCACAAGAAGCCTTACCCTCACCCGTGCCCTAATCTTAACCAGGACACCAAGACTAACTCGTGCCCTCACACGTACGCTAACAGTAAACCGCAGCGGTACCCTAACCTGTACCCTAATCCCTCTCCATTCCCTAACCCTAAACCTAACCTGAAACCTAACCATGACACTCACCCGAAACTTTACCATCACCCGTGTCCTAATTTTAACCAGTACATCAACACTAGCCCATGCCCTCTAACGTACGCTAACCCTAAGCCATTTCCGTACCCTAACCTGTATCCTAATCAATCCCCATTCCCTAACCCTAACCCTAACCCTAACTCTTAACGTGACTCTCTTCCGAGGCCTTACTCTCCCCCGTGCCCTAATCGTAAGCAGTACACTAACACTAACTAGTGACCTCACACGGACGCTAAACCTTAAGTGTTGTGGTACCCTAAACTGTGCCCTAATATCTCCCCATTCCCTAACCCTAACCCTAACCCGAATCCTAACCCTGACCCTCACCTGAAGCCTTACCCTCACCCGTGCCCTAATCTTAACCAGGACACTAACACTAACCCTTGCCCTCACACGAACGCTAACCCTTAAGCACTGTCGTACCCTAAGCTGTACCCTAATCCCTCTGCATTCCTTAACCCTAACCCAAACACGAATCCTAACCCTGACCCTCACCCGAAGCCTTACTCTCACCCGTGCCCTAATCTTAACCAGGACACCAACACTAACTCGTGCCCTCACACGTACGCTAAACCTTAAGCGTTGTTGTACCCTAAATTGTAAACTAATCCCTCCCCATTCCTTAACCCTAACCCTAACCCCATCCCTAAACCTGACCCACTTTCGATGCCCTACCCTAACCAATGCCCTAATCTTAACCAGTACACAAACTGTAACTCATGCCCTCAAAAGTACGCTAACCCTTAAGCATTGTCGTACCCTATCCTGTAACCTAATCTCTCCCCATTCCCTAACTCTAACCCTAAGCGAAACCCTGAACGTGACCCTTTTCCGAGGCCTTACCCTCATCGGTGCCCTTGTCTTAACCAGTACACCAACACTAACTCGTGCCCTCACACTTAGGTTAATCCTTAAGCATTGTTGTACCCTATCCTGTACCCTAATCCCTCTCCATTCCCTAACCCTAACCCTAACCCGAATCCTAACCCTGACCCTCACCCGAAACCTTACCCTCACCCGTGCCCTAATCTTAACCAGGACACCAAGGCTAACTCGTGCCCTCACACGTACGCTAACACTAAACCGCAGTGGTACCCTAACCTGTACCCTAATGCCTCTCCATTCCCTAACCCTAACCCTAACCTGAAACCTAACCATGACACTCACCCGAAACTTTACCCTCACCCGTGTCCTAATTTTAACCAGTACATCAACACTAACCCATGCCCTCTAACGTACGCTAACCCTAAGCCATTGCCGTACCCTAACCTGTACCCTAATCAATCCCCATTCCCTAAACCTAACCCTAAGCCTAACCCTTAACGTGACCCTCTTCCGAGGCCTTACCCTCACCCGTGCCCTAATCGTAAGCAGTACACTAACACTAACTAGTTACCTCACACGTATGCTAAACCTTAAGCGTTGTGGTACCCTAAACTGTGCCCTAATATCTCCCCATTCCCTAACACTAACCCTAACCCGAATTCTATCCCTGACCCTCACCCGAAACCTTACCCTCACCTGTGCCCTAATCTTAACCAGGACACCAACACTAACTCGTGCCCTCACCCGTACGCTAAACCTTAATCGTTGTCGTACCCTAAACTGTACCCTAATCCCTCCCCATTCCCTAACCCTAACCCTAACCCGAATCCTAACCCTGACCCTCACCTGAAGCCTTACCCTCACCCGTGCCCTAATCTTAACCAGGACACTAACACTAACACTTGCCCTCACACGAACGCTAACCCTTAAGCACTGTCATACCCTAAGCTGTTCCCTAATCCCTCTGCATTCCTTAACCCTAACCCTAACACGAATCCTAACCCTAACCCTAACCCGAAGCCTTACCCTCACCCGTGCCCTAATCTTAACCAGGACACCAACACTAATCGTGCCCTCACACGTACGCTAAACCTTAAGCGTTGTCGTACCCTAAATTGTACCCTAATCCCTCCCCATTCCTTAACCCTAACCCTAACCCCATCCCTAAACCTGACCCACTTCCGATGCCCTACACTAACAAATGCCCTAATCTTAACCAGTACACAAACACTAACTTATGCCCTCAAACGTAGTCTAACCCTTAAGCATTGTTGTACCCTATCCTGTACCCTAATCCCTCCCCATTCCCTAACCCTAACCCTAAGCGAAACCCTGAACGTGACCCTTTTCCGAGGCCTTACCCTCATCGGTGCCCTTGTCTTAACCAGTACACCAACACTAACTCGTTCCCTCACACTTACGCTAACCCTTAGGCATTGTCGTACCCTAACCAGTACCCTAATCCCTCTCCATTCCCTAACCCTAACCCTAACCCGAATCCTAACCCTGACCCTCACAAGAAGCCTTACCCTCACCCGTGCCCTAATCTTACACAGGACACCAAGACTAACTCGTGCCCTCACACGTATGCTAACATTAAACCGCAGCGGTACCCTAACCTGTACCCTAATCCCTCTCCATTCCCTAACCCTAACCCTAACCTGAAACCTAACCATGACACTCACCCGAAACTTTACCCTCACCCGTGTCCTAATTTTAACCAGTAAATCAACACTAACCCATGCCCTCTAACGTACGCTAACCCTAAGCCATTGCCGTACCCTAACCTGTACCCTAATCAATCCCCATTCCGTAACCCTAACCCTAAGCCTAACCCTCAACGTGACCCTCTTCTGAGGCCTTACCCTCACCCGTGCCCTAATCGTAAGCAGTACACTAACACTAACTAGTGACCTCACACATATGCTAAACCTTAAGCGTTGTGGTACCCTAAACTGTGCCATAATATCTCCCCATTCCCTAACCCTAACCCTAACCCGAATCCTAACCCTGACCCTCACCTGAAGCCTTACCCTCACCCGTGCCCTAATCTTAACCAGGACACTAACACTAACCCTTGCCCTCACACGATCGCTAACCCTTAAGCACTGTCGTACCCTAAGCTGTACCCTAATCTCTCTGCATTCCTTAACCCTATCCCTAACACGAATCCTAACCCTGACCCTCACCCGAAGCCTTACCCTCACCCGTGCCCTAATCTTAACCAGGACCCCAACACTAACTCGTGCCCTCACACGTACGCTAAACCTTAAGCGTTGTCGTACCCTAAATTGTACCCTAATCCCTCCCTATTCCTTAACCCTAACCCTAACCCGATCCCTAAACCTGACCCACTTCCGATGCCCTGCCCTAACCAATGCCCTAATCTTAACCAGTACACAAACAATAACTCATGCCCTCAAACGTACGCTAACCCTTAAGCATTGTCGTACCCTATCCTGTATCCTAATCCCTCCCCATTCCCTAACCCTAACCCTAAGCGAAACCCTGAACGTTACCCTTTTCCGAGGCCTTACCCTCATCGGTGCCCTTGTCTTAACCAGTACACCAACACTAACTCGTGCCCTCACACTTACGCTAACCCTTAAGCATTGTCGTACCCTAACCTGTGCCCTAATCCCTCTCCATTACCTAACCCTAACCCTAACCCGAATCCTAACCCTGACCCTCACCCGAAACCTTACCCTCACCCGTGCCGTAATCTTAAACAGGACACCAAGACTAACTCGTGCCCTCACACGTACGCTAACACTAAACCGCAGCGGTACCCTAACCTGTACCCTAATCCCTCTCCATTCCCTAACCCTAACCCTAACCCTAACCCTTAACGTGACCCTCTTCCGAGGCCTTACCCTCACCCGTGCCCTAATCGTAAGCAGTACACTAACACTAACTAGTGACCTCACACGTATGCTAAACTTTAAGCGTTGTGGTACCCTAAACTGTGCCCTAATATCTCCCCATTCCCTAACCCTAACCCTAACCCGAATTCTATCCCTGACCCTCACCCGAAACCTTACCCTCACCCGTGCCCTAATCTTAACCAGGACACCAAAACTAACTCATGCCCTCACACGTACGCTAACCCTTAAGCGTTGTCGTACCCTAAACTGTACCATAATCCCTCCCCATTCCCTAACCCTAACCCTAACCCGAATCCTAACCCTGACCCTCACCTGAAGCCTTACCCTCACCCGTGCCCTAATCTTAACCAGGACACTAACACTAACCCTTGCCCTCACACGAACGCTAACCCTTAAGCACTGTCGTACCCTAAGCTGTACCCTAATCTCTCTGCATTCCTTAACCCTATCCCTAACACGAATCCGAACCCTGACCCTCACCCGAAGCCTTACCCACACCCGTGCCCTAATCTTAGCCAGGACCCCAACACTAACTCGTGCCCTCACACGTACGCTAAACCTTAAGCGTTGTCGTACCCAAAATTGTACCCTAATCCCTCCCTATTCCTTAACCCTAACCCTAACCCGATCCCTAAACCTGACCCACTTCCGATGCCCTACCCTAACCAATGCCCTAATCTTAA
Organism: Inia geoffrensis; assembly: GCA_036417435.1. Classification (NCBI taxonomy): domain Eukaryota; kingdom Metazoa; phylum Chordata; class Mammalia; order Artiodactyla; family Iniidae; genus Inia; species Inia geoffrensis. Next base: position 22,064 of record JAZAQT010000847.1, read on the forward strand.
CCAGTACACAAACACTAACTCATGCCCTCAAACGTACGCTAAACCTTAAGCATTGTCGTACCCTATCCTGTATCCTAATCCCTCCCCATTCCCTAACCCTAACCCTAAGCGAAACCCTGAACGTTACCCTTTTCCGAGGCCTTACCCTCATCGGTGCCCTTGTCTTAACCAGTACACCAACACTAACTCGTGCCCTCACACTTACGCTAACCCTTAAGCATTGTCGTACCCTAACCTGTGCCCTAATCCCTCTCCATTACCTAACCCTAACCCTAACCCGAATCCTAACCCTGACCCTCACCCGAAAACTTACCCTCACCCATGCCGTAATCTTAAACAGGACACCAAGACTAACTCGTGCCCTCACACGTACGCTAACACTAAACCGCAGCGGTACCCTAACCTGTACCCTAATCCCTCTCCATTCCCTAACCCTAGCCCTAACCTGAAAACTAACCATGACACTCACCCGAAACTTTACCCTCACCCGTTTCATAATTTTAACCACTACATCAACACTAACCCATGCCCTCTAACGTACGCTAAACCTAAGCCATTGCTGAACCCTAACCTGTACCCTAATCAATCCCCATTCCCTAACCCTAACCCTAACCCTAACACTTAACGTGACCCTCTTCCGAGGCCTTACCCTCACCCGTGCCCTAATCGTAAGCAGTACACTAACACTAACTAGTGACCTCACACGTATGCTAAACTTTAAGCGTTGTGGTACCCTAAACTGTGCCCTAATATCTCCCCATTCCCTAACCCTAACCCTAACCCGAATTCTATCCCTGACCCTCACCCGAAACCTTACCCTCACCCGTGCCCTAATCTTAACCAGGACACCAAAACTAACTCGTGCCCTCACACGTACGCTAACCCTTAATCGTTGTCGTACCCTAAACTGTACCCTAATCCCTCCCCATTCCCTAACCCTAACCCTAACCCGAATCCTAACCCTGACCCTCACCTGAAGCCTTACCCTCACCCGTGCCCTAATCTTAACCAGGACACTAACACTAACCCTTGCCCTCACACGAACGCTAACCCTTAAGCACTGTCGTACCCTAAGCTGTACCCTAATCCCTCTGCATTCCTTAACCCTACCCTAACACGAATCCTAACCCTAACCCTCACCCGAAGCCTTACCCTCACCCGTGCCCTAATCTTAACCAGGACACCAACACTAACTCGTACCCTCACACGTACGCTAAACCTTAAGCGTTGTCGTACCCTAAATTGTACCCTAATCCCTCCCCATTCCTTAACCCTAACCCTAACCCCATCCCTAAACCTGACCCACTTCCGATGCCCTACCTTAACCAATGCCCTAATCTTAACCAGTACACAAACACTAACTTACGCCCTCAAACGTAGTCTAACCCTTAAGCATTGTCGTACCCTATCCTGTACCCTAATCCCTCCCCATTCCCTAACCCTAACCCTAAGCGAAACCCTGAACGTTACCCTTTTCCGAGGCCTTACCCTCATCGGTGCCCTTGTCTTAACCAGTACACCAACACTAACTCGTGCCCTCACACTTACGCTAACCTTAGGCTTTGTCGTACCCTAACCAGTACCCTAATCCCTGTCTATTCCCTAACCCTAAACCTAACCCGAATCCTAACCCTGACCCTCACAAGAAGCCTTACACTCACCCGTGCCCTAATCTTAACCAGGACACCAAGGCTAACTCGTGCCCTCACACGTACGCTAACACTAAACCGCAGCGGTACCCTAACCTGTACCCTAATGCCTCTCCATTCCCTAACCCTAACCCTAACCTGAAACCTAACCATGACACTCACCCGAAACTTTACCCTCACCCGTGTCCTAATTTTAACCAGTACATCAACACTAACACATGCCCTCTAACGTACGCTAACCCTAAGCCATTGCCGTACCCTAACCTGTACCCTAATCAATCCCCATTCCCTAACCCTAACCCTAAGCCTAACCCTCAACGTGACCCTCTTCTGAGGCCTTACCCTAACCCGTGCCCTAATCGTAAGCAGTACACTAACACTAACTAGTGACCTCACACATATGCTAAACCTTAAGCGTTGTGGTACCCTAAACTGTGCCATAATATCTCCCCATTCCCTAACACTAACCCTAACCCGAATTCTATCCCTGACCCTCACCCGAAACCTTACCCTTACCCGTGCCTTAATCTTAACCAGGACACCAACACTAACTCGTGCCCCCACACGTACACTAAACCTTAATCGTTGTCGTACCCTAAACTTTACCCTAATCCCTCCCCATTCCCTAACCCTAACCCTAACCCGAATCCTAACCCTGACCCTCACCTGAAGCCTTACCCTCACCCGTGCCCTAATCTTAACCAGGACACTAACACTAACCCTTGCCCTCACACGATGGCTAACCCTTAAGCACTGTCGTACCCTAAGCTGTACCCTAATCTCTCTGCATTCCTTAACCCTATCCCTAACACGAATCCTAACCCTGACCCTCACCCGAAGCCTTACCCTCACCCGTGCCCTAATCTTAACCAGGACCCCAACACTAACTCGTGCCCTCACACGTACGCTAAGCCTTAAGCGTTGTCGTACCCTAAATTGTACCCTAATCCCTCCCTATTCCTTAACCCTAACCCTAACCCGATCCTTAAACCTGACCCACTTCCGATGCCCTACCCTAACCAATGCCCTAATCTTAACCAGTACACAAACAATAACTCATGCCCTCAAACGTACGCTAACCCTTAAGCATTGTCGTACCCTATCCTGTATCCTAATCCCTCCCCATTCCCTAACCCTAACCCTAAGCGAAACCCTGAACGTTACCCTTTTCCGAGGCCTTACCCTCATCGGTGCCCTTGTCTTAACCAGTACACCAACACTAACTCGTGCCCTCACACTTACGCTAACCCTTAAGAATTGTCGTACCCTAACCTGTGCCCTAATCCCTCTCCATTACCTAACCCTAACCCTAACCCGAATCCTAACCCTGACCCTCACCCGAAACCTTACCCTCACCCGTGCCGTAATCTTAAACAGGACACCAAGACTAACACGTGCCCTCACACGTACGCTAACACTAAACCGCAGCGGTACCCTAACCTGTACCCTAATCCCTCTCCATTCCCTAACCCTAGCCCTAACCTGAAACCTAACCATGACACTCACCCGAAACTTTACCCTCACCCGTGTCATAATTTTAACCAGTACATCAACACTAACCCATGCCCTCTAAAGTACGCTAAACCTAAGCCATTGCTGAACCCTAACCTGTACCCTAATCAATCCCCATTCCCTAACCCTAACCCTAACCCTAACCCTTAACGTGACCCTCTTCCGAGGCCTTACCCTCACCCGTGCCCTAATCGTAAGCAGTACACTAACACTAACTAGTGACCTCACACGTATGCTAAACTTTAAGCGTTGTGGTACCCTAAACTGTGCCCTAATATCTCCCCATTCCCTAACCCTAACCCTAACCCGAATTCTATCCCTGACCCTCACCCGAAACCTTACCCTCACCCGTGCCCTAATCTTAACCAGGACACCAAAACTAACTCGTGCCCTCACACGTACGCTAACCCTTAAGCGTTGTCGTACCCTAAACTGTACCCTAATCCCTCCCCATTCCCTAACCCTAACCCTAACCCGAATCCTAACCCTGACCCTCACCTGAAGCCTTACCCTCACCCGTGCCCTAATCTTAACCAGGACACTAACACTAACCCTTGCCCTCACACGAACGCTAACCCTTAAGCACTGTCGTACCCTAAGCTGTACCCTAATCTCTCTGCATTTCTGAACTCTATCCCTAACACGAATCCGAACCCTGACCCTCACCCGAAGCCTTACCCACACCCGTGCCCTAATCTTAGCCAGGACCCCAACACTAACTCGTGCCCTCACACGTACGCTAAACCTTAAGCGTTGTCGTACCCTAAATTGTACCCTAATCCCTCCCTATTCCTTAACCCTAACCCTAACCCGATCCCTAAACCTGACCCACTTCCGATGCCCTACCCTAACCAATGCCCTAATCTTAACCAGTACACAAACACTAACTCATGCCCTCAAACGTACGCTAAACCTTAAGCATTGTCGTACCCTATCCTGTATCCTAATCCCTCCCCATTCCCTAACCCTAACCCTAAGCGAAACCCTGAACGTTACCCTTTTCCGAGGCCTTACCCTCATCGGTGCCCTTGTCTTAATCAGTACACCAACACTAACTCGTGCCCTCACACTTACGCTAACCCTTAAGCATTGTCGTACCCTAAGCTGTGCCCTAATCCCTCTCCATTACCTAACCCTAACACTAACCCGAATCCTAACCCTGACCCTCACCCGAAACCTTACCCTCACCCATGCCGTAATCTTAAACAGGACACCAAGACTAACTCGTGCCCTCACACGTACGCTAACACTAAACCGCAGCGGTACCCTAACCTGTACCCTAATCCCTCTCCATTCCCTAACCCTAGCCCTAACCTGAAAACTAACCATGACACTCACCCGAAACTTTACCCTCACCCGTTTCATAATTTTAACCAGTACATTAACACTAACCCATGCCCTCTAACGTACGCTAAACCTAAGCCATTGCTGAACCCTAACCTGTACCCTAATCAATCCCCATTCCCTAACCCTAACCCTAACCCTAACACTTAACGTGACCCTCTTCAGTGGCCTTACCCTCACCCGTGCCCTAATCGTAAGCAGTACACTAACACTAACTAGTGACCTCACACGTATGCTAAACTTTAAGCGTTGTGGTACCCTAAACTGTGCCCTAATATCTCCCCATTCCCTAACCCTAACCCTATCCCGAATTCTATCCCTGACCCTCACCCGAAACCTTACCCTCACCCGTGCCCTAATCTTAACCAGGACACCAAAACTAACTCGTGCCCTCACACGTACGCTAACCCTTAATCGTTGTCGTACCCTAAACTGTACCCTAATCCCTCCCCATTCCCTAACCCTAACCCTAACCCGAATCCTAACCCTGACCCTCACCTGAAGCCTTACCCTCACCCGTGCCCTAATCTTAACCAGGACACTAACACTAACCCTTGCCCTCACACGAACGCTAACCCTTAAGCACTGTCGTACCCTAAGCTGTACCCTAATCCCTCTGCATTCCTTAACCCTACCCTAACACGAATCCTAACCCTAACCCTCACCCGAAGCCTTACCCTCACCCTTGCCCTAATCTTAACCAGGACACCAACACTAACTCGTACCCTCACACGTACGCTAAATCTTAAGCGTTGTCGTACCCTAAATTGTACCCTAATCCCTCCCCATTCCTTAACCCTAACCCTAACCCCATCCCTAAACCTGACCCACTCTCGATGCCCTACCTTAACCAATGCCCTAATCTTAACCAGTACACAAACACTAACTTACGCCCTCAAACGTAGTCTAACCCTTAAGCATTGTCGTACCCTATCCTGTACCCTAATCCCTCCCCATTCCCTAACCCTAACCCTAAGCGAAACCCTGAACGTTACCCTTTTCCGAGGCCTTACCCTCATCGGTGCCCTTGTCTTAACCAGTACACCAACACTAACTCGTGCCCTCACACTTACGCTAACCCTTAGGCTTTGTCGTACCCTAACCAGTACCCTAATCCCTGTCCATTCCCTAACCCTAAACCTAACCCGAATCCTAACCCTGACCCTCACAAGAAGCCTTACCCTCACCCGTGCCCTAATCTTAACCAGGACACCAAGACTAACTCGTGCCCTCACACGTACGCTAACACTAAACCGCAGCGGTACCCTAACCTGTACCCTAATCCCTCTCCATTCCCTAACCCTAAACCTAACCTGAAACCTAACCATGACACTCACCCGAAACTTTACCATCACCCGTGTCCTAATTTTAACCAGTACATCAACACTAGCCCATGCCCTCTAATGTACGCTAACCCTAAGCCATTTCCGTACCCTAACCTGTACCCTAATCAATCCCCATTCCCTAACCCTAACCCTAACCCTAACTCTTAACGTGACCTCTTCCGAGGCCTTACCCTCCCCCGTCCCCTAATCGTAAGCAGTACACTAACACTAACTAGTGACCTCACACGTACGCTAAACCTTAAGGGTTGTGGTACCCTAAACTGTGCCCTAATATCTCCCCATTCCCTAACCCTAACCCTAACCCGAATCCTAACCCTGACCCTCACCTGAAGCCTTACCCTCACCCGTGCCCTAATCTTAACCTGGACACTAACACTAACCCTTGCCCTCACACGAACGCTAACCCTTAAGCACTGTCGTACCCTAAGCTGTACCCTAATCCCTCTGCATTCCTTAACCCTAACCCTAACACGAATCCTAACCCTGACCCTCACCCGAAGCCTTACCCTCACTCGTGCCCTAATCTTAACCAGGACACCAACACTAACTCGTGCCCTCACACGTACGCTAAACCTTAAGCGTTGTTGTACCCTAAACTGTAAACTAATCCCTCCCCATTCCTTAACCCTAACCCTAACCCCATCCCTAAACCTGACCCACTTTCGATGACCTACCCTAACCAATGCCCTAATCTTAACCAGTACACAAACTGTAACTCATGCCCTCAAAAGTACGCTAACCCTTAAGCATTGTTGTACCCTATCCTGTAACCTAATCTCTCCCCATTCTCTAACTCTAACCCTAAGCGAAACCCTGAACGTGACCCTTTTCCGAGGCCTTACCCTCATCGGTGCCCTTGTCTTAACCAGTACACCAACACTAACTCGTGCCCTCACACTTAGGCTAACCCTTAAGCATTGTCGTACCCTAACCTGTACCCTAATCCCTCTCCATTCCCTAACCCTAACCCTAACCCGAATCCTAACCCTGACCCTCACCCGAAACCTTACCCTCACCCGTGCCCTAATCTTAACCAGGACACCAAGGCTAACTCGTGCCCTCACACGTACGCTAACACTAAACCGCAGCGGTACCCTAACCTGTACCCTAATGCCTCTCCATTCCCTAACCCTAACCCTAACCTGAAACCTAACCATGACACTCACCCGAAACTTTACCCTCACCCGTGTCCTAATTTTAACCAGTACATCAACACTAACCCATGCCCTCTAACGTACGCTAACCCTAAGCCATTGCCGTACCCTAACCTGTACCCTAATCAATCCCCATTCCCTAACCCTAACCCTAAGCCTAACCCTTAACGTGACCCTCTTCCGAGGCCTTACCCTCACCCGTGCCCTAATCGTAAGCAGTACACTAACACTAACTAGTGACCTCACACATATGCTAAACCTTAAGCGTTGTGGTACCCTAAACTGTGCCCTAATATCTCCCCATTCCCTAACACTAACCCTAACCCGAATTCTATCCCTGACCCTCACCCGAAACCTTACCCTCACCCGTGCCCTAATCTTAACCAGGACACCAACACTAACTCGTGCCCTCACACGTACGCTAAACCTTAATCGTTGTCGTACCCTAAACTGTACCCTAATCCCTCCCCATTCCCTAACCCTAACCCTAACCCGAATCCTAACCCTGACCCTCACCTGAAGCCTTACCCTCACCCGTGCCCTAATCTTAACCAGGAAACTAACACTAACACTTGCCCTCACACGAACGCTAACCCTTAAGCACTGTCGTACCCTAAGCTGTACCCTAATCTCTCTGCATTCCTTAACCCTATCCCTAACAAGAATCCTAACCCTGACCCTCACCCGAAGCCTTACCCTCACCCGTGCCCTAATCTTAACCAGGACCCCAACACTAACACGTGCCCTCACACGTACGCTAAACCTTAAGCGTTGTCGTACCCTAAATTGTACCCTAATCCCTCCCTATTCCTTAACCCTAACCCTAACCCGATCCCTAAACCTGACCCACTTCCGATGCCCTACCCTAACCAATGCCCTAATCTTAACCAGTACACAAACACTAACTCATGCCCTCAAACGTACGCTAACCCTTAAGCATTGTCGTACCCTCTCCTGTACCCTAATCCCTCCCCATTCCCTAACCCTAACCCTAAGCGAAACCCTGAACGTTACCCTTTTCCGAGGCCTTACCCTCATCGGTGCCCTTGTCTTAACCAGTACACCAACACTAACTCGTGCCCTCACACTTACGCTAACCCTTAAGCATTGTCGTACCCTAACCTGTGCCCTATTCCCTCTCCATTACCTAACCCTAACCCTGACCCTCACCCGAAACCTTACCCTCACCCGTGCCGTAATCTTAAACAGGACACCAAGACTAACTCGTGCCCTCACACGTACGCTAACACTAAACCGCAGCGGTACCCTAACCTGTACCCTAATCCCTCTCCATTCCCTAACCCTAGCCCTAACCTGAAACCTAACCATGACACTCACCCGAAACTTTACCCTCACCCGTGTCATAATTTTAACCAGTACATCAACACTAACCCATTCCCTCTAACGTACGCTAAACCTAAGCCATTGCTGAACCCTAACCTGTACCCTAATCAATCCCCATTCCCTAACCCTAACCCTAACCCTAACCCTTAACGTGACCCTCTTCCGAGGCCTTACCCTCACCCGTGCCCTAATCGTAAGCAGTACACTAACACTAACTAGTGACCTCACACGTATGCTAAACTTTAAGCGTTGTGGTACCCTAAACTGTGCCCTAATATCTCCCTATTCCCTAACCCTAACCCTAACCCGAATTCTATCACTGACCCTCACCCGAAACCTTACCCTCACCCGTGCCCTAATCTTAACCAGGACACCAAAACTAACTCGTGCCCTCACACGTACGCTAACCCTTAATCGTTGTCGTACCCTAAACTGTACCCTAATCCCTCCCCATTCCCTAACCCTAACCCTAACCCGAATCCTAACACTGACCCTCACCTGAAGCCTTACCCTCACCCGTGCCCTAATCTTAACCAGGACACTATCACTAACCCTTGCCCTCACACGAACGCTAACCCTTAAGCACTGTCGTACCCTAAGCTGTACCCTAATCCCTCTGCATTCCTTAACCCTAACCCTAACACGAATCCTAACCCTGACCCTCACCCGAAGCCTTACCCTCACCCGTGCCCTAATCTTAACCAGGACACCAACACTAACTCGTGCCCTCACACGTACGCTAAACCTTAAGCGTTGTCGTACCCTAAATTGTACCCTAATCCCTCCCCATTCCCTAACCCTAACCCTAAACCGAATCCTAACACTGACCCTCACCTGAAGCCTTACCCTCACCCGTGCCCTAATCTTAACCAGGACACTAACACTAACCCTTGCCCTCACACGAACGCTAACCCTTAAGCACTGTCGTACCCTAAGCTGTACCCTAATCCCTCTGCATTCCTTAACCCTAACCCTAACACGAATCCTAACCCTGACCCTCACCCGAAGCCTTACCCTCACCCGTGCCCTAATCTTAACCAGGACACCAACACTAACTCGTGCCCTCACACGTACGCTAAACCTTAAGCGTTGTCGTACCCTAAATTGTACCCTAATCCCTCCCCATTCCTTAACCCTAACCCTAACCCCATCCCTAAACCTGACCCACTTCCGATGCCCTACCCTAACCAATGCCCTAATCTTAACCAATACACAAACACTAACTTACGCCCTCAAACGTAGTCTAACCCTTAAGCATTGTCGTACCCTATCCTGTAACCTAATCTCTCCCCATTCCCTAACTCTAACCCTAAGCGAAACCCTGAACGTGACCATTTTCCGAGGCCTTACCCTCATCGGTGCCCTTGTCTTAACCAGTACACCAACACTAACTCGTGCCCTCACACTTAGGCTAACCCTTAAGCATTGTCGTACCCTAACCTGTAGCCTAATCCCTCTCCATTCCCTAACCCTAACCCTAACCCGAATCCTAACCCTGACCCTCACCCAAAACCTTACCCTCACCCGTGCCCTAATCTTAACCAGGACACCAAGGCTAACTCGTGCCCTCACACGTACGCTAACACTAAACCGCAGCGGTACCCTAACCTGTACCCTAATGCCTCTCCATTCCCTAACCCTAACCCTAACCTGAAACCTAACCATGACACTCACCCGAAACTTTACCCTCACCCGTGTCCTAATTTTAACCAGTACATCAACACTAACCCATGCCCTCTAACGTACGCTAACCCTAAGCCATTGCCGTACCCTAACCTGTACCTTAATCAATCCCCATTCCCTAACCCTAACCCTAAGCCTAACCCTTAACGTGACCCTCTTCCGAGGCCTTACCCTCACCCGTGCCCTAATCGTAAGCAGTACACTAACACTAACTAGTGACCTCACACATATGCTAAACCTTAAGCGTTGTGGTACCCTAAACTGTGCCCTAATATCTCCCCATTCCCTAACACTAACCCTAACCCGAATTCTATCCCTGACCCTCACCAGAAACCTTACCCTCACCCGTGCCCTAATCTTAACCAGGACACCAACACTAACTCGTGCCCTCACACGTACGCTAACCCTTAATCGTTGTCGTACCCTAAACTGTACCCTAATCCCTCCCCATTCCCTAACCCTAACCCTAACCCGAATCCTAACCCTGACCCTCACCTGAAGCCTTACCCTCACCCGTGCCCTAATCTTAACCAGGACACTAACACTAACCCTTGCCCTCACACGAACGCTAACCCTTAAGCACTGTCGTACCCTAAGCTGTACCCTAATCTCTCTGCATTCCTTAACCCTATCCCTAACACGAATCCTAACCCTGACCCTCACCCGAAGCCTTACCCTCACCCGTGCCCTAATCTTAACCAGGACCCCAACACTAACTCGTGCCCTCACACGTACGCTAAACCTTAAGCATTGTCGTACCCTAAATTGTACCCTAATCCCTCCCTATTCCTTAACGCTAACCCTAACCCGATCCCTAAACCTGACCCACTTCCGATGCCCTACCCTAACCAATGCCCTAATCTTAACCAGTACACAAACACTAACTCATGCCCTCAAACGTACGCTAAACCTTAAGCATTGTCGTACCCTATCCTGTATCCTAATCCCTCCCCATTCCCTAACCCTAACCCTAAGCGAAACCCTGAACGTGACCCTTTTCCGGGGCCTTACCCTCATCGGTGCCCTTGTCTTAACCAGTACACCAACACTAACTCGTGCCCTCACACTTACGCTAACCCTTAAGCATTGTCGTACCCTAACCTGTGCCCTAATCCCTCTCCATTACCTAACCCTAACCCTAACCCGAATCCTAACCCTGACCCTCACCCGAAACCTTACCCTCACCCGTGCCGTAATCTTAAACAGGACACCAAGAATAACTCATGCCCTCACACGTACGCTAACACTAAACCGCAGCGGTACCGTAACCTGTACCCTAATCCCTCTCCATTCCCTAACCCTAGCCCTAACCTGAAACCTAACCATGACACTCACCCGAAACTTTACCCTCACCCGTGTCATAATTTTAACCAGTACATCAACACTAACCCATTCCCTCTAACGTACGCTAAACCTAAGCCATTGCGGAACCCTAACCTGTACCCTAATCAATCCCCATTCCCTAACCCTAACCCTAACCCTAACTCTTAACGTGACCCTCTTCCGAGGCCTTACCCTCCCCCGTGCCCTAATCGTAAGCAGTACACTAACACTAACTAGTGACCTCACACGTACGCTAAACCTTAAGTGTTGTGGTACCCTATACTGTGCCCTAATATCTCCCCATTCCCTAACCCTAACCCTAACCCGAATCCTAACCCTGACCCTCACCTGAAGCCTTACCCTCACCCGTGCCCTAATCTTAACCAGGACACTAACACTAACCCTTGCCCTCACAAGAACGCTAACCCTTAAGCACTGTCGTACCCTAAGCTGTACCCTAATCCCTCTGCATTCCTTATCCCTAACCCTAACACGAATCCTAACCCTGACCCTCACCCGAAGCATTACCCTCACCCGTGCCCTAATCTTAACCAGGACACCAACACTAACTCGTGCCCTCACACGTACGCTAAACCTTAAGCGTTGTCGTACCCTAAATTGTACCCTAATCCCTCCCCATTCCTTAACCCTAACCCTAACCCCATCCCTAAACCTGACCCACTTCCGATGCCCTACCCTAACCAATGCCCTAATCTTAACAAGTACACAAAGTGTAACTCATGCCCTCAAAAGTACGCTAACCCTTAAGCATTGTCGTACCCTATCCTGTAAACTAATCTCTCCCCATTCCCTAACTCTAACCCTAAGCGAAACCCTGAACGTGACCCTTTTCCGAGGCCTTACCCTCATCGGTGCCCTTGTCTTAACCAGTACACCAACACTAACTCGTGCCCTCACACTTAGCCTAACCCTTAAGCATTGTCGTACCCTAACCGGTGCCCTAATCCCTCTCCATTACCTAACCCTAACCCTAACCCGAATCCTAACCCTGACCCTCACCCGAAACCTTACCCTCACCCGTGCCGTAATCTTAAACAGGACACCAAGACTAACTCGTGCCCTCACACGTACGCTAACACTAAACCGCAGCGGTACCGTAACCTGTACCCTAATCCCTCTCCATTCCCTAACCCTAGCCCTAACCTGAAACCTAACCATGACACTCACCCGAAACTTTACCCTCACCCGTGTCATAATTTTAACCAGTACATCAACACTAACCCATTCCCTCTAACGTACGCTAAACCTAAGCCATTGCTGAACCCTAACCTGTACCCTAATCAATCCCCATTCCCTAACCCTAACCCTAACCCTTAACGTGACCCTCTTCCGAGGCCTTACCCTCACCCGTGCCCTAATCGTAAGCAGTACACTAACACTAACTAGTGACCTCACACGTATGCTAAACTTTAAGCGTTGTGGTACCCTAAACTGTGCCCTAATATCTCCCCATTCCCTAACCCTAACCCTAACCCGAATTCTATCCCTGACCCTCACCCGAAACCTTACCCTCACCCGTGCCCTAATCTTAACCAGGACACCAAAACTAACTCGTGCCCTCACACGTACGCTAACCCTTAATCGTTGTCGTACCCTAAACTGTACCCTAATCCCTCCCCATTCCCTAACCCTAACCCTAACCCGAATCCTAACACTGACCCTCACCTGAAGCCTTACCCTCACCCGTGCCCTAATCTTAACCAGGACACTAACACTAACCCTTGCCCTCACACGAACGCTAACCCTTAAGCACTGTCGTACCCTAAGCTGTACCCTAATCCCTCTGCATTCCTTAACCCTAACCCAAACACGAATCCTAACCCTAACCCTCACCCGAAGCCTTACCCTCACCCGTGCCCTAATCTTATCCAGGACACCAACACTAACTCGTGCCCTCACACGTACGCTAAACCTTAAGCGTTGTCGTACCCTAAATTGTACCCTAATCCCTCCCCATTCCTTAACCCTAACCCTAACCCCATCCCTAAACCTGACCCACTTCCGATGCCCTACCCTAACCAATGCCCTAATCTTAACCAATACACAAACACTAACTTACGCCCTCAAACGTAGTCTAACCCTTAAGCATTGTCGTACCCTATCCTGTAACCTAATCTCTCCCCATTCCCTAACTCTAACCCTAAGCGAAACCCTGAACGTGACCCTTTTCCAAAGCCTTACCCTCATCGGTGCCCTTGTCTTAACCAGTACACCAACACTAACTCGTGCCCTCACACTTAGGCTAACCCTTAAGCATTGTCGTACCCTAACCTGTAGCCTAATCCCTCTCCATTCCCTAACCCTAACCCTAACCCGAATCCTAACCCTGACCCTCACCCAAAACCTTACCCTCACCCGTGCCCTAATCTTAACCAGGACACCAAGGCTAACTCGTGCCCTCACACGTACGCTAACACTAAACCGCAGCGGTACCCTAACCTGTACCCTAATGCCTCTCCATTCCCTAACCCTAACCCTAACCTGAAACCTAACCATGACACTCACCCGAAACTTTACCCTCACCCGTGTCCTAATTTTAACCAGTACATCAACACTAACCCATGCCCTCTAACGTACGCTAACCCTAAGCCATTGCCGTACCCTAACCTGTACCCTAATCAATCCCCATTCCCTAACCCTAACCCTAAGCCTAACCCTTAACGTGACCCTCTTCCGAGGCCTTACCCTCACCCGTGCCCTAATCGTAAGCAGTACACTAACACTAACTAGTGACCTCACACATATGCTAAACCTTAAGCGTTGTGGTACCCTAAACTGTGCCCTAATATCTCCCCATTCCCTAACACTAACCCTAACCCGAATTCTATCCCTGACCCTCACTCGAAACCTTACCCTCACCCGTGCCCTAATCTTAACCAGGACACCAACACTAACTCGTGCCCTCACACGTACGCTAAACCTTAATCGTTGTCGTACCCTAAACTGTACCCTAATCCCTCCCCATTCCCTAACCCTAACCCTAACCCGAATCCTAACCCTGACCCTCACCTGAAACCTTACCCTCACCCGTGCCCTAATCTTAACCAGGACACTAACACTAACCCTTGCCCTCACACGAACGCTAACCCTTAAGCACTGTCGTACCCTAAGCTGTACCCTAATCTCTCTGCATTCCTTAACCCTATCCCTAACACGAATCCTAACCCTGACCCTCACCCGAAGCCTTACCCTCACCCGTGCCCTAATCTTAACCAGGACCCCAACACTAACTCGTGCCCTCACACGTACGCTAAACCTTAAGCGTTGTCGTACCCTAAATTGTACCCTAATCCCTCCCTATTCCTTAACCCTCACCCTAAACCAATCCCTAAACCTGACCCACTTCCGATGCCCTACCCTAACCAATGCCCTAATCTTAACCAGTACACAAACACTAACTCATGCCTTCAAACGTACGCTAACCCTTAAGCATTGTCGTACCCTATCCTGTATCCTAATCCCTCCCCATTCCCTAACCCTAACCCTAAGCGAAACCCTGAACGTTACCCTTTTCCGAGGCCTTACCCTCATCGGTGCCCTTGTCTTAACCAGTACACCAACACTAACTCGTGCCCTCACACTTACGCTAACCCTTAAGCATTGTCGTACCCTAACTTGTGCCCTAATCCCTCTCCATTACCTAACCCTAACCCTAACCCGAATCCTAACCCTGACCCTCACCCGAAACCTTACCCTCACCCGTGCCGTAATCTTAAACAGGACACCAAGACTAACTCGTCCCCTCACACGTACGCTAACACTAAACCGCAGCGGTACCCTAACCTGTACCCTAATCCCTCTCCATTCCCTAACCCTAGCCCTAACCTGAAACCTAACCATGACACTCACCCGAAACTTTACCCTCACCCGTGTCATAATTTTAACCAGTACATCAACACTAACTCATGCCCTCTAACGTACGCTAAACCTAAGCCATTGCTGAACCCTAACCTGTACCCTAATCAATCCCCATTCCCTAACCCTAACCCTAACCCTAACCCTTAACGTGACCCTCTTCCGAGGCCTTACCCTCACCCGTGCCCTAATCGTAAGCAGTACACTAACACTAACTAGTGACCTCACACGTATGCTAAACTTTAAGCGTTGTGGTACCCTAAACTGTGCCCTAATATCTCCCCATTCCCTAACCCTAACCCGAATTCTATCCCTGACCCCCACCCGAAACCTTACCCTCACCCGTGCCCTAATCTTAACCAGGACACCAAAACTAACTCGTGCCCTCACACGTACGCTAACCCTTAATCGTTGTTGTACCCTAAACTGTACCCTAATCCCTCCCCATTCCCTAACCCTAACCCTAACCCGAATCCTAACCCTGACCCTCACCTGAAGCCTTACCCTCACCCGTGCCCTAATCTTAACCAGGACACTAACACTAACCCTTGCCCTCACACGAACGCTAACACTTAAGTACTGTCGTACCCTAAGCTGTACCCTAATCCCTCTGCATTCCTTAACCCTAACCCTAACACGAATCCTAACCCTAACCCTCACCCGAATCCTTACCCTCACCCGTGCCCTAATCTTAACCAGGACACCAACACTAACTCGTGCCCTCACACGTACGCTAAACCTTAAGCGTTGTCGTACCCTAAATTGTACCCTAATCCCTCCCCATTCCTTAACCCTAACCCTAACCCCATCCCTAAACCTGACCCACTTCCGATGCCCTACCCTAACCAATGCCCTAATCTTAACCAGTACACAAACACTAACTTACGCCCTCAAACGTAGTCTAACCCTTAAGCATTGTCGTACCCTATCCTGTACCCTAATCCCTCCCCATTCCCTAACCCTAACCCTAAGCGAAACCCTGAACGTGACCCTTTTCCGAGGCCTTACCCTCATCGGTGCCCTTGTCTTAACCAGTACACCAACACTAACTCGTGCCCTCACACTTACGCTAACCCTTAGGCATTGTCGTACCCTAACCAGTACCCTAATCCCTCTCCATTCCTTAACCCTAACCCTAACCCGAATCCTAACCCTGACCCTCACAAGAAGCCTTACCCTCACCCGTGCCCTAATCTTAACCAGGACACCAAGACTAACTCGTGCCCTCACACGTACGTTAACACTAAACCGCAGCGGTACCCTAACCTGTACCCTAATCCCTCTCCATTCCCTAACCCTAAACCTAACCTGAAACCTAACCATGACACTCACCCGAAACTTTACCATCACCCGTGTCCTAATTTTAACCAGTACATCAACACTAGCCCATGCCCTCTAACGTACGCTAACCCTAAGCCATTTCCGTACCCTAACCTGTACCCTAATCAATCCCCATTCCCTAACCCTACCCCTAACCCTAACTCTTAACGTGACCCTCTTCCGAGGCCTTACCCTCCCCCGTGCCCTAATCGTAAGCAGTACACTAACTAGTGACCTCACACGTACGCTAAACCTTAAGTGTTGTGGTACCCTAAACTGTGCCCTAATATCTCCCCATTCCCTAACCCTAACCCTAACCCGAATCCTAACCCTGACCCTCACCTGACGCCTTACCCTCACCCGTGCCCTAATCTTAACCAGGACACTAACACTAACCCTTGCCCTCACACGAACGCTAACACTTAAGCACTGTCGTACCCTAAGCTGTACCCTAATCCCTCTGCATTCCTTAACCCTAACCCTAACACGAATCCTAACCCTGACCCTCACCCGAAGCCTTAACCTCACCCGTGCCCTAATCCTAACCAGGACACCAACACTAACTCGTGCCCTCACACGTACGCTAAACCTTAAGCGTTGTCGTACCCTAAATTGTAAACTAATCCCTCCCCATTCCTTAACCCTAACCCTAACCCCATCCCTAAACCTGACCCACTTTCGATACCCTACCCTAACCAATGCCCTAATCTTAACCAGTACACAAACAGTAACTTATGCCCTCAAACGTACGCTAACCCTTAAGCATTGTCGTACCCTATCCTGTATCCTAATCCCTCCCCATTCCCTAACCCTAACCCTAACCCGAATCCTAACCCTGACCCTCACCTGAAACCTTACCCTCACCCGTGCCCTAATCTTAACCAGGACACTAACACTAACCCTTGCCCTCACACGAACGCTAACCCTTAAGCACTGTCGTACCCTAAGCTGTACCCTAATCTCTCTGCATTCCTTAACCCTATCCCTAACACGAATCCTAACCCTGACCCTCACCCGAAGCCTTACCCTCACCCGTGCCCTAATCTTAACCAGGACCCCAACACTAACTCGTGCCCTCACACGTACGCTAAACCTTAAGCGTTGTCGTACCCTAAATTGTACCCTAATCCCTCCCTATTCCTTAACCCTCACCCTAAACCAATCCCTAAACCTGACCCACTTCCGATGCCCTACCCTAACCAATGCCCTAATCTTAACCAGTACACAAACACTAACTCATGCCTTCAAACGTACGCTAACCCTTAAGCATTGTCGTACCCTATCCTGTATCCTAATCCCTCCCCATTCCCTAACCCTAACCCTAAGCGAAACCCTGAACGTTACCCTTTTCCGAGGCCTTACCCTCATCGGTGCCCTTGTCTTAACCAGTACACCAACACTAACTCGTGCCCTCACACTTACGCTAACCCTTAAGCATTGTCGTACCCTAACTTGTGCCCTAATCCCTCTCCATTACCTAACCCTAACCCTAACCCGAATCCTAACCCTGACCCTCACCCGAAACCTTACCCTCACCCGTGCCGTAATCTTAAACAGGACACCAAGACTAACTCGTCCCCTCACACGTACGCTAACACTAAACCGCAGCGGTACCCTAACCTGTACCCTAATCCCTCTCCATTCCCTAACCCTAGCCCTAACCTGAAACCTAACCATGACACTCACCCGAAACTTTACCCTCACCCGTGTCATAATTTTAACCAGTACATCAACACTAACTCATGCCCTCTAACGTACGCTAAACCTAAGCCATTGCTGAACCCTAACCTGTACCCTAATCAATCCCCATTCCCTAACCCTAACCCTAACCCTAACCCTTAACGTGACCCTCTTCCGAGGCCTTACCCTCACCCGTGCCCTAATCGTAAGCAGTACACTAACACTAACTAGTGACCTCACACGTATGCTAAACTTTAAGCGTTGTGGTACCCTAAACTGTGCCCTAATATCTCCCCATTCCCTAACCCTAACCCGAATTCTATCCCTGACCCCCACCCGAAACCTTACCCTCACCCGTGCCCTAATCTTAACCAGGACACCAAAACTAACTCGTGCCCTCACACGTACGCTAACCCTTAATCGTTGTTGTACCCTAAACTGTACCCTAATCCCTCCCCATTCCCTAACCCTAACCCTAACCCGAATCCTAACCCTGACCCTCACCTGAAGCCTTACCCTCACCCGTGCCCTAATCTTAACCAGGACACTAACACTAACCCTTGCCCTCACACGAACGCTAACACTTAAGTACTGTCGTACCCTAAGCTGTACCCTAATCCCTCTGCATTCCTTAACCCTAACCCTAACACGAATCCTAACCCTAACCCTCACCCGAATCCTTACCCTCACCCGTGCCCTAATCTTAACCAGGACACCAACACTAACTCGTGCCCTCACACGTACGCTAAACCTTAAGCGTTGTCGTACCCTAAATTGTACCCTAATCCCTCCCCATTCCTTAACCCTAACCCTAACCCCATCCCTAAACCTGACCCACTTCCGATGCCCTACCCTAACCAATGCCCTAATCTTAACCAGTACACAAACACTAACTTACGCCCTCAAACGTAGTCTAACCCTTAAGCATTGTCGTACCCTATCCTGTACCCTAATCCCTCCCCATTCCCTAACCCTAACCCTAAGCGAAACCCTGAACGTGACCCTTTTCCGAGGCCTTACCCTCATCGGTGCCCTTGTCTTAACCAGTACACCAACACTAACTCGTGCCCTCACACTTACGCTAACCCTTAGGCATTGTCGTACCCTAACCAGTACCCTAATCCCTCTCCATTCCTTAACCCTAACCCTAACCCGAATCCTAACCCTGACCCTCACAAGAAGCCTTACCCTCACCCGTGCCCTAATCTTAACCAGGACACCAAGACTAACTCGTGCCCTCACACGTACGTTAACACTAAACCGCAGCGGTACCCTAACCTGTACCCTAATCCCTCTCCATTCCCTAACCCTAAACCTAACCTGAAACCTAACCATGACACTCACCCGAAACTTTACCATCACCCGTGTCCTAATTTTAACCAGTACATCAACACTAGCCCATGCCCTCTAACGTACGCTAACCCTAAGCCATTTCCGTACCCTAACCTGTACCCTAATCAATCCCCATTCCCTAACCCTACCCCTAACCCTAACTCTTAACGTGACCCTCTTCCGAGGCCTTACCCTCCCCCGTGCCCTAATCGTAAGCAGTACACTAACTAGTGACCTCACACGTACGCTAAACCTTAAGTGTTGTGGTACCCTAAACTGTGCCCTAATATCTCCCCATTCCCTAACCCTAACCCTAACCCGAATCCTAACCCTGACCCTCACCTGACGCCTTACCCTCACCCGTGCCCTAATCTTAACCAGGACACTAACACTAACCCTTGCCCTCACACGAACGCTAACACTTAAGCACTGTCGTACCCTAAGCTGTACCCTAATCCCTCTGCATTCCTTAACCCTAACCCTAACACGAATCCTAACCCTGACCCTCACCCGAAGCCTTAACCTCACCCGTGCCCTAATCCTAACCAGGACACCAACACTAACTCGTGCCCTCACACGTACGCTAAACCTTAAGCGTTGTCGTACCCTAAATTGTAAACTAATCCCTCCCCATTCCTTAACCCTAACCCTAACCCCATCCCTAAACCTGACCCACTTTCGATACCCTACCCTAACCAATGCCCTAATCTTAACCAGTACACAAACAGTAACTTATGCCCTCAAACGTACGCTAACCCTTAAGCATTGTCGTACCCTATCCTGTATCCTAATCCCTCCCCATTCCCTAACCCTAACCCTAAGCGAAACCCTGAACGTTACCCTTTTCCGAGGCCTTACCCTCATCGGTGCCCTTGTCTTAACCAGTACACCAACACTAACTCGTGCCCTCACACTTACGCTAACCCTTAAGCATTGTCGTACCCTAACCTGTGCCCTAATCCCTCTCCATTACCTAACCCTAACCCTAACCCGAATCCTAACCCTGACCCTCACCCGAAACCTTACCCTCACCCGTGCCGTAATCTTAAACAGGACACCAAGACTAACTCCTTCCCTCACACGTACGCTAACACTAAACCGCAGCGGTACCGTAACCTGTACCCTAATCCCTCTCCATTCCCTAACCCTAGCCCTAACCTGAAACCTAACCATGACACTCACCCGAAACTTTACCCTCACCCGTGTCATAATTTTAACCAGTACATCAACACTAACCCATTCCCTCTAACGTACGCTAAACCTAAGCCATTGCTGAACCCTAACCTGTACCCTAATCAATCCCCATTCCCTAACCCTAACCCTAACCCTAACCCTTAACGTGACCCTCTTCCGAGGCCTTACCCTCACCCGTGCCCTAATCGTAAGCAGTACACTAACACTAACTACTGACCTCACACGTATGCTAAACTTTAAGCGTTGTGGTACCCTAAACTGTGCCCTAATATCTCCCCTTTCCCTAACCCTAACCCTAACCCGAATTCTATCCCTGACCCTCACCCGAAACCTTACCCTCACCCGTGCCCTAATCTTAACCAGGACACCAAAACTAACTCGTGCCCTCACACGTACGCTAAACCTTAAGCGTTGTCGTACCCTAAATTGTACCCTAATCCCTCCCCATTCCTTAACCCTAACCCTAACCCCATCCCTAAACCTGACCCACTTCCGATGCCCTACCCTAACCAATGCCCTAATCTTAACCAGTACACAAACACTAACTTACGCCCTCAAACGTAGTCTAACCCCTAAGCATTGTAGTACACTATCCTGTAACCTAATCTCTCCCCATTCCCTAACTCTAACCCTAAGCGAAACCCTGAACGTGACCCTTTTCCGAGGCCTTACCCTCATCGGTGCCCTTGTCTTAACCAGTACACCAACACTAACTCGTGCCCTCACACTTAGGCTAACCCTTAAGCATTGTCGTACCCTAACCTGTACCCTAATCCCTCTCCATTCCCTAACCCTAACCCTAACCCGAATCCTAACCCTGACCCTCACCCGAAACCTTACCCTCACCCGTGCCCTAATCTTAACCAGGACACCAAGGCTAACTCGTGCCCTCACACGTACGCTAACACTAAACCGCAGCGGTACCCTAACCTGTACCCTAATGCCTCTCCATTCCCTAACCCTAACCCTAACCTGAAACCTAACCATGACACTCACCCGAAACTTTACCCTCACCCGTGTCCTAATTTTATCCAGTACATCAACACTAACCCATGCCCTCTAACGTACGCTAACCCTAAGCCATTGCCGTACCCTAACCTGTACCCTAATCAATCCCCATTCCCTAACCCTAACCCTAACCCTAACCCTTAACGTGACCCTCTTCCGAGGCCTTACCCTCACCCGTGCCCTAATCGTAAGCAGTACACTAACACTAACTAGTGACCTCACACGTATGCTAAACTTTAAGCGTTGTGGTACCCTAAACTGTGCCCTAATATCTCCCCATTCCCCAACCCTAACCCGAATTCTATCCCTGACCCTCACCCGAAACCTTACCCTCACCCGTGCCCTAATCTTAACCAGGACACCAACACTAACTCGTGCCCTCACACGTATGCTAGCCCTTAATCGTTGTCGTACCCTAAACTGTACCCTAATCCCTCCCCATTCCCTAACCCTAACCCTAACCCGAATCCTAACCCTGACCCTCACCTGAAGCCTTACCCTCACCCGTGCCCTAATCTTAACCAGGACACTAACACTAACCATTGCCCTCACACGAACGCTAACCCTTAAGCACTGTCGTACCCTAAGCTGTACCCTAATCTCTCTGCATTCCTTAACCCTATCCCTAACACGAATCCTGACCCTGACCCTCACCCGAAGCCTTACCCTCACCCGTGCCCTAATCTTAACCAGGACCCCAACACTAACTCGTGCCCTCACACTTACGCTAAACCTTAAGCGTTGTCGTACCCTAAATTGTACCCTAATCCCTCCCTATTCCTTAACCCTAACCCTAACCCGATCCCTAAACCTGACCCACTTCCAATGCCCTACCCTAACCAATGCCCTAATCTTAACCAGTAAACAAACACTAACTCATGCCCTCAAAAGTACGCTAACCCTTAAGCATTGTCGTACCCTATCCTGTATCCTAATCCCTCCCCATTCCCTAACCCTAACCCTAAGCGAAATCCTGAACGTTACCCTTTTCCGAGGCCTTACCCTCATCGGTGCCCTTGTCTTAACCAGTACACCAACACTAAATCGTGCCCTCACACTTACGCTAACCCTTAAGCATTGTCGTACCCTAACCTGTGCCCTAATCCCTCTCCATTACCTAACCCTAACCCTAACCCGAATCCTAACCCTGACCCTCACCCGAAACCTTACCCTCACCCGTGCCGTAATCTTAAACAGGACACCAAGACTAACTCGTGCCCTCACACGTACGCTAACACTAAACCGCAGCGGTACCGTAAACTGTACCCTAATCCCTCTCCATTCCCTAACCCTAGCCCTAACCTGAAACCTAACCATGACACTCACCCGAAACTTTACCCTCACCCGTGTCATAATTTTAACCAGTACATCAACACTAACCCATGCCCTCTAACGTACGCTAAACCTAAGACATTGCTGAACCCTAACCTGTACCCTAATCAATCCCCATTCCCTAACCCTAACCCTAACCCTAACCCTTAACGTGACCCTCTTCCGAGGCCTTACCCTCACCCGTGCCCTAATCGTAAGCAGTACACTAACACTAACTAGTGACCTCACACGTATGCTAAACTTTAAGCGTTGTGGTACCCTAAACTGTGCCCTAATATCTCCCCATTCCCTAACCCTAACTCTAACCCGAATCCTAACCCTGACCCTCACCCGAAACCTTACCCTCACCCGTGCCCTAATCTTAACCAACACACCAACACTAACTCGTGCCCTCACACGTACGCTAAACCTTAAGCGTTGTCGTACCCTAAATTGTACCCTAATCCCTCCCCATTCCTTAACCCTAACCCTAACCCCATCCCTAAACCTGACCCACTTCCGATGCCCTACCCTAACCAATGCCCTAATCTTAACCAGTACACAAACACTAACTTACGCCCTCAAACGTAGTCTAACCCTTAAGCATTGTCGTACCCTATCCTGTACCCTAATCCCTCCCCATTCCCTAACCCTAACCCTAAGCGAAACCCTGAACGTGACCCTTTTCCGAGGCCTTACCCTCATCGGTGCCCTTGTCTTAACCAGTACACCAACACTAACTCGTGCCCTCACACTTACGCTAACCCTTAGGCATTGTCGTACCCTAACCAGTACCCTAATCCCTCTCCATTCCCTAACCCTAACCCTAACCCGAATCCTAACCCTGACCCTCACAAGAAGCCTTACCCTCACCCGTGCCCTAATCTTAACCAGGACACCAAGACTAACTCGTGCCCTCACACGTACGCTAACACTAAACCACAGCGGTACCCTAACCTGTACCCTAATCCCTCTCCATTCCCTAACCCTAAACCTAACCTGAAACCTGACCATGACACTCACCCGAAACTTTACGATCACCCGTGTCCTAATTTTAACCAGTACATCAACACTAGCCCATGCCCTCTAACGTACGCTAACCCTAAGCCATTTCCGTACCCTAACCTGTACCCTAATCAATCCCCATTCCCTAACCCTAACCCTAAGCCTAACCCTTAACGTGACCCTCTTCCGAGGCCTTACCCTCACCCGTGCCCTAATCGTAAGCAGTACACTAACACTAACTAGTGACCTCACACATATGCTAAACCTTAAGCGTTGTGGTACCCTAAACTGTGCCCTAATATCTCCCCATTCCCTAACACTAACCCTAACCCGAATTCTATCCCTGACCCTCACCCGAAACCTTACCCTCACCCGTGCCCTAATCTTAACCAGGACACCAACACTAACTCGTGCCCTCACACGTACGCTAACCCTTAATCGTTGTCTAACCCTAAACTGTACCCTAATCCCTCCCCATTCCCTAACCCTAACCCTAACCCGAATCCTAACCCTGACCCTCACCTGAAGCCTTACCCTCACCCGTGCCCTAATCTTAACCAGGACACTAACACTAACCCTTGCCCTCACACGAACGCTAACCCTTAAGCACTGTCGTACCCTAAGCTGTACCCTAATCCCTCTGCATTCCTTAACCCTAAACCTAACACGAATCCTAACCCTGACCCTCACCCGAAGCCGTACCCTCACCCGTGCCCTAATCTTAACCAGGACACCAACACTAACTCGTGCCCTCACACGTACGCTAAACCTTAAGCGTTGTCGTAACCTAAATTGTAACCTAATCCCTCCCCATTCCTTAACCCTAACCCTAATCCCATCCCTAAACCTGACCCACTTCCGATGCCCTACCCTAACCAATGGCCTAATCTTAACGAGTACACAAACACTAACTCATGCCCTCAAACGCACGCTAACCCTTAAGCATTGTCGTACCCTATCCTGTACCCTAATCCCTCCCCATTCCCTAACCCTAACCCTAAGCGAAACGCTGAAGGTGACCCTTTTCCGAGGCCTTACCCTCATCGGTGCCCTTCTCTTAACCAGTACACCAACACTAACTCGTCCCCTCACACTTACGCTAAACCTTAGGCATTGTCGTACCCTAACCAGTAACCTAATCCCTCTCCATTCCCTAACCCTAACCCTAACCCGAATCCTAACCCTGACACTCACCCGAAGCCTTACCCTCACCCGTGCCCTAATCTTAACCAGGACACCAAGACTAACACGTGCCCTCACACGTACGCTAACATTAAACCGCAGCGGTACCCTAACATGTACCCTAATCCCTCTCAATTCCCTAACCCTAACCCTAACCTGAAACCTAACCATGACACTCACCCGAAACTTTACCATCACCCGTGTCCTAATTTTAACCAGTACATCAACACTGACCCATGCCCTCTAACGTACGCTAACACTAAACCATTGCCGTACCCTAACCTGTACCCTAATCAATCCCCATTCCCTAACCCTAACCCTAACCCTAACCCTTAACATGACGCTCTTCCGAGGCCTTACCCTCCCCCGTGCCCTAATCGTAAGCAGTACACTAACACTAACTAGTGACCTCACACGTACGCTAAACCTTAAGCGTTGTGGTACCCTAAACTGTGCCCTAATAGCTCCCCTTTCCCTAACCGTAACCCTAACCCGAATCCTAACCCTGAACCTCACCTGAAGCCTTACCCTCACCCGTGCCCTAATCTTAACCAGAACACTAACACTAACCCTTGCCCTCACACGAACGCTAACCCTTAAGCACTGTCGTACCCTAAGCTGTACCCTAATCCCTCCCCATTCCCTAACCCTAACCCTAAGCGAAACCCTGAACGTGACCCTTTTCCGAGGCCTTACCCTCATCGGTGCCCTTGACTTAACCAGTACACCAACACTAACTCGTGCCCTCACACTTACGCTAACCCTTAAGCATTGTCGTACCCTAACTTGTACCCTAATCCCTCTCCATTCCCTAACCCTAACCCTAACCCGAATCCTAACCCTGACACTCACCCGAAACCTTACCCTCACCCGTGCCCTATTCTTAACCAGGACACCAAGACTAACTCGTGCCCTCACACGTACGCTAACACTAAACCGCAGCGGTACCCTAACCTGTACCCTAATCCCTCTCCATTCCCTAACCCTAACCCTAACCTCAAACCTAACCATGACACTCACCCGAAACTTTACCCTCACCCGTGTCCTAATTTTAACCAGTACATCAACACTAACCCATGCCCTCTAACGTACGCTAACCCTAAGCCATTGCCGTACCCTAACCTGTACCCTAATCAATCCCCATTCCCTAACCCTAACCCTAATCCTAACCCTTAACGTGACCCCCTTCCGAGGAGTTACCCTCACCCGTGCCCTAATCGTAAGCAGTACACTAACACTAACTAGTGACCTCACAGGTACGCTAAACCTTAAGCGTTGTGGTACCCTAAACTGTGTCCTAATATCTCCCCATTCCCTAATCCTAACCCTAATCCGAATCCTAACCCTGACCCTCACCTGAATCCTTACCCTCACCCGTGCCCTAATCTTAACCAGGACACTAACACTAACCCTTTCCCTCACACGAACGCTAACCCTTAAGCACTATCGTACCCTAAGCTGTACCCTAATCCCTCTGCATTCCTTAACCCTAACCCTAAAACGAATCCTAACCCTGACCCTCACCCGAAGCCTTACCCTCACCCGTGCCCTAATCTTAACCAGGACACCAACACTAACTCGTGCCCTCACACGTACGCTAAACATTAAGCGTTGTCGTACCCTAAATTGTAACCTAATCCCTCCCCATTCCTTAACCCTAGCCCTAACCCCATCCCTAAACCTGACCCACTTCCGATGCCCTACCCTAACCAATGCCCTAATCTTAACCAGTACACAAACACTAACTCATGCCCTCAAACGTACGCTAACCCTTAAGCATTGTCGTACCCTATCCTGTACCCTAATCCCTCCCCATTCCCTAACCCTAACCCTAAGCGAAACCCTGAACGTGACCCTTTTCCGAGGCCTTACCCTCATCGGTGCCCTTGTCTTAACCAGTACACCAACACTAACTCGTGCCCTCACACTTACGCTAACCCTTAGGCATTGTCGTACCCTAACCAGTACCCTAATCCCTCTCCATTCCCTAACCATAACCCTAACCCGAACCCTAACCCTGACCCTCACCCGAAGCCTTACCCTCACCCGTGCCCTAATCTTAACCAGGACACCAAGACTAACTCGTGCCCTCACACGTACGCTAACACTAAACCGCAGCGGTACCCTAACCTGTACCCTAATCCCTCTCCATTCCCTAACCCTAACCCTAACCTGAAACCTATCCATGACACTCACCCGAAACTTTACCATCACCCGTGTCCTAATATTAACCAGTACATCAACACTAACCCATGCCCTGTAACGTACGCTAACCCTAAGCCATTGCCGTACCCTAACCTGTACCCTAATAAATCCCCATTCCCTAACACTAACCCTAACCCTAACCCTTAACGTGACCCTCTTCCGAGGCCTTACCCTCCCCCGTGCCCTAATCGTAAGCAGTACACTAACACTAACTAGTGACCTCAAACGTACGCTAAACTTTAAGCGTTGTCGTACCCTAAACTGTGCCCTAATAGCTCCCCTTTCCCTAACCCTAACCCTAACCCGAATCCTAACCCTGACCCTCACCTGAAGCCTTACCCTAACCCGTGCCCTAATCTTAACCAGGACACTAACACTAACCCTTGCCTTCACACGAACGCTAACCCTTAAGCACTGTCGTACCCTAAGCTGTACCCTAATCCCTCTGCATTCCTTAACCCTAACCCTAACACGAATCCTAACCCTGACCCTCACCCGAAGCCATACCCTCACCCGTGCCCTAATCTTAACCAGGACACCAACACTAACTCGTGCCCTCACACGTACGCTAAACCTTAAGCGTTGTCGTACCCTAAATTGTACCCTAATCCCTCCCCATTCCTTAACCTTAACCCTAACCCAATCCCTAAACCTGACCCACTTCCGATGCCCTACCCTAACCAATGCCCTAATCTTAACCAGTACACAAACACTAACTCATGCCCTCAAAAGTACAGTAACCCTTAAGCATTGTTGTACCCTATCCTGTACCCTAATCACTCCCCATTCCCTAACCCTAACCCTAAGCGAAACCCTGAACGTGACCCTTTTCCGAGGCCTTACCCTCATCGGTGCCCTTGTCTTAACCAGTACACCAACACTAACTCGTGCCCTCACACGTACGCTAACCCTTAAGCATTGTCGTACCCTAACCTGTACCCTAATCCCTCTCCATTCACTAACCCTAACCCTAACCCGAATCCTAACCCTGACCCTCACCCGAAACCTTACCCTCACCCGTGCCCTAATCTTAACCAGGACACCAAGACTAACTCGTGCCCTCACACGTACGCTAACACTAAACCGCAGCGGTACCCTAAGCTGTACCCTAATCCCTCTCCATTCCCTAACCCTAACCGTAACCTGAAACCTATCCATGACACTCACCCGAAACTTTACCCTCACCCATGTCCTAATTTTAACCAGTACATCAACACTAACCCATGCCCTCTAACGTACGCTAACCCTCAGCCATTGCCATACCCTAACCTGTACCCTAATCAATCCCCATTCCCTAACCCTAACCCTAACCCTAACCCTTAACGTGACCCTCTTCCGAGGCCTTACCCTCCCCCGTGCCCTAATCGTAAGCACTACACTTACACTAACTAGTGACCTCACAGGTACGCTAAACCTTAAGCGTTGTGGTACCCTAAACTGTGTCCTAATATCTCCCCATTCTCTAATCCTAACCCTAATCCGAATCCTAATCCTGACCCTCACCTGAATCCTTACCCTCACCCGTGCCCTAATCTTAAACAGGACACTAACACTAACCCTTGCACTCACACGAACGCTAACCCTTAAGCACTATCGTACCCTAAGCTGTACCCTAATCCCTCTGCATTCCTTAACCCTAAACCTAACACGAATCCTAACCCTGACCCTCACCCGAAGCCTTACCCTCACCCGTGCCCTAATCTTAACCAGGACACCAACACTAACTCGTGCCCTCACACGTACGCTAAACCTTAAGCGTTGTCGTACCCTAAATTGTAACCTAATCCCTCCCCATTCCTTAACCCTAACCCTAACCCCATCCCTAAACCTGACCCACTTCCGATGCCCTACCCTAACCAATGCCCTAATCTTAACCAGTACACAAACACTAACTCATGCCCTGAAACGTACGCTAACCTTTAAGCATTGTCGTACCCTATCCTGTACCCTAATCCCTCCCCATTCCCTAACCCTAACCCTAAGCGAAACCCTGAACGTGACCCTTTTCCGAGGCCTTACCCTCATCGATGCCCTTGTCTTAACCAGTACACCAACACTAACACGTGCCCTCACACTTACGCTAACCCTTAGGCATTGTCGTACCCTAAGCAGTACCCTAATCCCTCTCCATTCCCTAACACTAACCCTAACCCGAACCCTAACCCTGACCCTCACCCGAAGCCTTACCCTCACCCGTGCCCTAATCTTAACCAGGACACCAAGACTAACTCGTGCCCTCACACGTACGCTAACATTAAACCGCAGCGGTACCCTAATATGCACCCTAATCCCTCTCAATTCCCTAACCCTAACCCTAACCTGAAACCTTACCATGACACTCACCCGAAACTTTACCATCACCAGTGTCCTAATTTTAACCAGTACATCAACACTAACCCATGCCCTCTAACGTACCCTAACACTAAACCATTGCCGTACCCTAACCTGTACCCTAATCAATCCCCATTCCCTAACCTTAACCCTAACCCTAACCCTTAACGTGACCCTCTTCCGAGGCCTTAACCTCCCCCGTGCCCTAATCGTAAGCAGTTCACTAACACTAACTAGTGACCTCACACGTACGCTAAACCTTAAGCGTTGTGGTACCCTAAACTGTGCCCTAATAGCTCCCCTTTCCCTAACCCTAACCCTAACCCGAATCCTAACCCTGACCCTCACCTGAAGCCTTACCCTCACCCGTGCCCTAATCTTAACCAGGACACTAACACTAACCCTTGCTCTCACACGAACGCTAACACTTAAGCACTGTCGTACCCTAAGCTCTACCCTAATCCCTCTGCATTCCTTAACCCTAACCCTAACACGAATCCTAACCCTGACCCTCACCCGAAGCCGTACCCTCACCCGTGCCCTAATCTTAACCAGGACACCAACACTAACTCGTGCCCTCACACGTACGCTAAACCTTAAGCGTTGTCGTACCCTAAATTGTAACCTAATCCCTCCCCATTCCTTAACCCTAACCCTAACCCCATCCCTAAACCTGACCCACTTCCGATGCCCTACCCTAACCAATGGCCTAATCTTAACCAGTACACAAACACTAACTCATGCCCTCAAACGCACGCTAACCCTTAAGCATTGTCGAACCCTATCCTGTACCCTAATCCTTCCCCATTCCCTAACCCTAACCCTAAGCGAAACGCTGAACGTGACCCTTTTCCGAGGCCTTACCCTCATCGGTGCCCTTCTCTTAACCAGTACACCAACACTAACTCGTCGCCTCACACTTACGCTAAACCTTAGGCATTGTCGTACCCTAACCAGTACCCTAATCCCTCTCCATTCCCTAACCCTAACCCTAACCCGAATCCTAACCCTGACCCTCACCCGAAGCCTTACTCTCACCCGTGCCCTAATCTTAACCAGGACACCAAGACTAACATGTGCCCTCACACGAACGCTAACATTAAACCGCAGCAGTACCCTAACATGTACCCTAATCCCTCTCAATTCCCTAACCCTAACCCTAACCTGAAACCTAACCATGACACTCACCCGAAACTTTACCATCACCCGTGTCCTAATTTTAACCAGTACATCAACACTAACCCATGCCCTCTAACGTACACTAACACTAAACCATTGCCGTACCCTAACTTGTACCCTAATCAATCCCCATTCCCTAACCCTAACCCTAACCCTAACCCTTAACGTGACCCTCTTCCGAGGCCTTACTCTCCCCCGTGCCCTAATCGTAAGCAGTACACTATCACTAACTAGTGACCTCACACGTACGCTAAACCTTAAGCGTTGTGGTACCCTAAACTGTGCCCTAATAGCTCCCCTTTCCCTAACCGTAACCCTAACCCGAATCCTAACCCTGAACCTCACCTGAAGCCTTACCCTCACACGTGACCTAATCTTAACCAGGACACTAACACTAACCCTTCCCCTCACACGAACGTTAACCCTTAAGCACTGTCGTACCCTAAGCTGCACCCTAATCCCTCCCCATTCCCTAACCCTAACCCTAAGCGAAACCCTGAACGTGACCCTTTTCCGAAGCCTTACCCTCATCGGTGCCCTTGACTTAACCAGTACACCAACACTAACTCGTGCCCTCACACTTACGCTAACCCTTAAGCACTGTCGTACCCTAACCTGTACCCTAATCCCTCTCCATTCCCTAACCCTAACCCTAACCCGAATCCTAACCCTGACCCTCACCCGAAACCTTACCCTCACGCGTGCCCTAATCTTAACCAGGACACCAAGACTAACTCGTGCGCTCATACGTACGCTAACACTAAGCCGCAGCGGTACCCTAACCTGTACCCTGATCCCTCTCCATTCCCTAACCCTAACCCTAACCTGAAACCTATCCATGACACTCACCCGAAACTTTACCATCACCCGTGTCCTAATTTTAACCAGTACATCAACACTAACCCATGCCCTCTAACGTACGCTAACCCTAAGCCATTGCCGTACCCTAACCTGTACTCTAATCAATCCCCATTCCCTAACTCTAACCCTAACCCTAACCCTTAACGTGACCCTCTTCCGAGGCCTTACCCTCCCCCGTGCCCTAATCGGAAGCAGTACACTAACACTAACTAGTGACCTCACACGTACGCTAAACCTTAAGCGTTGTGGTACCCTAAACTGTGCCCTAATATCTCCCCTTTCCCTAACCCTAACCCTAACCCGAATCCTAAACCTGACCCTCACCTGAAGCCTTACCCTCACCCATGCCCTAATCTTAACCAGGACACTAACACTAACCCTTGCTCTCACACGAACGCTAACCCTTAAGCACTGTCGTACCCTAAGCTGTACCCTAATCCCTCTGCATTCCTTAACCCTAACCCTAACACGAATCCTAACCCTGACCCTCACCCGAAGCCGTACCCTCACCCGTGCCCTAATCTTAACCAGGACACCAACACTAACTCGTGCCCTCACACGTACGCTAAACCTTAAGCGTTGTCGTACCCTAAATTGTAACCTAATCCCTCCCCATTCCTTAACCCTAACCCTAACCCCATCCCTAAACCTGACCCACTTCCGATGCCCTACCCAAACCTATGGCCTAATCTTAACCAGTACACAAACACTAACTCATGCCCTCAAACGCACGCTAACCCTTAAGCATTGTCGTACCCTATCCTGTACCCTAATCCCTCCCCATTCCCTAACCCTAACCCTAAGCGAAACGCTGAACGTGACCCTTTTCCGAGGCCTTACCCTCATCGGTGCCCTTCTCTTAACCAGTACACCAACACTAACTCGTCCTCTCACACTTACGCTAAACCTTAGGCATTGTCATACCCTAACGAGTACCCTAATCCCTCTCCATTCCCTAACCCTAACCCTAACCCGAATCCTAACCCTGACCCTCACCCGAAGCCTTACTCTCACCCGTGCCCTAATCTTAACCAGGACACCAAGACTAACACGTGCCCTCACACGTACGCTAACATTAAACCGCAGCGGTACCCTAACATGTACCCTAATCCTTCTCAATTCCCTAATCCTAACCCTAACCTGAAACCTAACCATGACACTCACCGGAAACTTTACCATCACCCGTGTCCTAATTTTAACCAGTACATCAACACTAACCCATGCCCTCTAACGTACGCTAACCCTAAACCATTGCCGTACCCTAATCTGTACCCTAATCAATCCCCATTCCCTAACCCTAACCCTAACCCTAACCCTTAACGTGACCCTCTTCCGAGGCCTTACCCTCACCCGTGCCCTAATCGTAAGCAGTACACTAACACTAACAAGTGACCTCACACGTACGCTAAACCTTAAGCGTTGTGGTACCCTAAACTGTGCCCTAATATCTCCCCATTCCCTAACCCTAACCCTAACCCGTATTCTATCCCTGGACCTCACCCGAAACCTTACCCTCACCCGTGCCCTAATCTTAACCAGGACACCAACACTAACTCGTTCCCTCACAAGTACGCTAACCCTTAATCGTTGTCGTACCCTAAACTGTACCCTAATCCCTCCCCATTCCCTAACCCTAACCCGAATCCTAACCCTGACCCTCACCTGAAGCCTTACCCTCACCCGTGCCCTAATCTTAACCAGGACACTAACACTAACCCTTGCCCTCACACGAACGCTTACCCTTAAGCACTGTCGTACCCTAAGCTGTACCCTAATCCATCTGAATTCCTTAACTCTAACCCTAACACGAATCCTAACCCTGACCCTCACCCGAAGCCTTACCCTCACCCGTGCCCTAATCTTAACCAGGACACCAACACTAACTCGTGCCCTCACACGTACGCTAAACCATAATCGTTGTCGTACCCTAAATTGTAACCTAATCCCTCCCCATTCCTTAACCCTAACCCTAACCCCATCCCTAAACCTGACCCACTTCCGATGCCCTACCCTAACCAATGCCCTAATCTTAACCAGTACACAAACACTAACTTATGCCCTCAAATGTAGTCTAACCCTTAAGCATTGTCGTACCCTATCCTGTACCCTAATCCCTCCCCATTCCCTAACCCTAACTCTAAGCGAAACCCTGAACGTGACCCTTTTCCGAGGCCTTACCCTCATCGGTGCCCTTGTCTTAACCAGTACACCAACACTAACTCGTGCCCTCACACTTACGCTAACCCCTAGGAATTGTCGTACCCTAAACAGTACCCTACTCCCTCTCCATTCCCTAACCCTAACCCTAACCCGAATCCTAAACCTGACCCTCACAAGAAGCCTTACCCTCACCCGTGCCCTAATCTTAAGCAGGACACCAAGACTAACTCGTGCCCTCACACGTATGCTAACACTAAACCGCAGCGGTACCCTAACCTGTACCCTAATCCCTCTCCATTCCCTAACCCTAACCCTAACCTGAAACCTAACCATGACACTCACCCGAAACTTTACCCTCACCCGTGTCCTAATTTTAACCAGTACATCAACACTAACCCATGCCCTCTAACGTACGCTAACCCTAAGCCATTGCCGTACCCTAAACTGTACCCTAATCAATCCCCATTCCCTAACCCTAACCCTAACCCTAACCCTTAACGTGACCCTATTCCGATGCCTTACCCTCACCCGTGCCCTAATCGTAAGCAGTACACTAACACTAACTAGTGACCTCACACGTATGCTAAACCTTAAGAGTTGTGGTACCCTAAACTGTGCCCTAATATCTCCCCATTCCCTAACACTAACCCTAACCCGAATTCTATCCCTGACCCTCACCCGAAACCTTACCCTCACCCGTGCCCTAATCTTAAACAGGACACTAACACTAACCCTTGCCCTCACACGAACGCTAACCCTTAAGCACTGTCATACCCTAAGCTGTACCCTAATCCCTCTGCATTCCTTAACCCTGACCCTCACCCGAAGCCTTACCCTCACCCGTGCCCTAATCTTAACCAGGACACCAACAGTAACTCGTGCCCACACACGTACGCTAAACCTTAAGCGTTGTCGTACCCTAAATTGTATCCTAATCCCTCCCCATTCCTTAACCCTAACCCTAACCCCATCCCTAAACCTGACCCACTTCCGATGCCCTACCCTAACCAATGCCCTAATCTTAACCAGTACACAAACTGTAACTCATGCCCTCAAAAGTACGCTAACCCTTAAGCATTGTCGTACCCTATCCTGTACCCTAATCCCTCCCCATTCCCTAACCCTAACCCTAAGTGAAACCCTGAACGTGACCCTTTTCCGAGGCCTTACCCTCATCGGTGCCCTTGTCTTAACCAGTACACCAACACTAACTCGTGCCCTCACACTTACGCTAACCCTTAAGCATTGTCGTACCCTAACCTGTACCCTAATCCCTCTCCATTCCCTAACCCTAACCCTAACCCGAATCCTAACACTGACCCTCACCCGAAACCTTACCCTCACCCGTGCCCTAATCTTAACCAGGACACCAAGGCTAACTCGTACCCTCACACGTACGCTAACACTTAACCGCAGCGGTACCCTAACCTGTACCCTAATCCCTCTCCATTCCCTAACCCTAACCCTAACCTGAAACGTAACCATGAGACTCAGCCGAAACTTTACCCTCACCCGTGTCCTAATTTTAACCAGTACATCAACACTAACCCATGCCCTCTAACGTACGCTAACCCTAAACCATTGCCGTACCCTAATCTGTACCCTAATCAATCCCCATTCCCTAACCCTAACCCTAACCCTAACCCTTAACGTGACCCTCTTCCGAGGCCTTACCCTCAACCGTGCCCTAATCGTAAGCAGTGCACTAACACTAACTAGTGACCTCACAAGTACGCTAAACCTTAAGCGTTGTGGTACCCTAAACTGTGCCCTAATATCTCCCCATTCCCTAACCCTAACCCTAACCCGAATTCTATCCCTGGCCCTCACCCGAAACCTTACCCTCACCCGTTCCCTAATCTTAACCAGGACACCAACACTAACTCGTTCCCTCACAAGTACGCTAACCCTTAATCGTTGTCGTACCCTAAACTGTACCCTAATCCCTCCCCATTCCCTAACCCTAACCCGAATCCTAACCCTGACCCTCACCTGAAGCCTTACCCTCACCCGTGCCCTAATCTTAACCAGGACACTAACACTAACCCTTGCCCTCACACGAACGCTTACCCTTAAGCACTGTCGTACCCTAAGCTGTACCCTAATCCATCTGAATTCCTTAACTCTAACCCTAACACGAATCCTAACCCTGACCCTCACCCGAAGCCTTACCCTCACCCGTGCCCTAATCTTAACCAGGACACCAACACTAACTCGTGCCCTCACACGTACGCTAAACCATAATCGTTGTCGTACCCTAAATTGTAACCTAATCCCTCCCCATTCCTTAACCCTAACCCTAACCCCATCCCTAAACCTGACCCACTTCCGATGCCCTACCCTAACCAATGCCCTAATCTTAACCAGTACACAAACACTAACTTATGCCCTCAAATGTAGTCTAACCCTTAAGCATTGTCGTACCCTATCCTGTACCCTAATCCCTCCCCATTCCCTAACCCTAACTCTAAGCGAAACCCTGAACGTGACCCTTTTCCGAGGCCTTACCCTCATCGGTGCCCTTGTCTTAACCAGTACACCAACACTAACTCGTGCCCTCACACTTACGCTAACCCCTAGGAATTGTCGTACCCTAAACAGTACCCTACTCCCTCTCCATTCCCTAACCCTAACCCTAACCCGAATCCTAAACCTGACCCTCACAAGAAGCCTTACCCTCACCCGTGCCCTAATCTTAAGCAGGACACCAAGACTAACTCGTGCCCTCACACGTATGCTAACACTAAACCGCAGCGGTACCCTAACCTGTACCCTAATCCCTCTCCATTCCCTAACCCTAACCCTAACCTGAAACCTAACCATGACACTCACCCGAAACTTTACCCTCACCCGTGTCCTAATTTTAACCAGTACATCAACACTAACCCATGCCCTCTAACGTACGCTAACCCTAAGCCATTGCCGTACCCTAAACTGTACCCTAATCAATCCCCATTCCCTAACCCTAACCCTAACCCTAACCCTTAACGTGACCCTATTCCGATGCCTTACCCTCACCCGTGCCCTAATCGTAAGCAGTACACTAACACTAACTAGTGACCTCACACGTATGCTAAACCTTAAGAGTTGTGGTACCCTAAACTGTGCCCTAATATCTCCCCATTCCCTAACACTAACCCTAACCCGAATTCTATCCCTGACCCTCACCCGAAACCTTACCCTCACCCGTGCCCTAATCTTAAACAGGACACTAACACTAACCCTTGCCCTCACACGAACGCTAACCCTTAAGCACTGTCATACCCTAAGCTGTACCCTAATCCCTCTGCATTCCTTAACCCTGACCCTCACCCGAAGCCTTACCCTCACCCGTGCCCTAATCTTAACCAGGACACCAACAGTAACTCGTGCCCACACACGTACGCTAAACCTTAAGCGTTGTCGTACCCTAAATTGTATCCTAATCCCTCCCCATTCCTTAACCCTAACCCTAACCCCATCCCTAAACCTGACCCACTTCCGATGCCCTACCCTAACCAATGCCCTAATCTTAACCAGTACACAAACTGTAACTCATGCCCTCAAAAGTACGCTAACCCTTAAGCATTGTCGTACCCTATCCTGTACCCTAATCCCTCCCCATTCCCTAACCCTAACCCTAAGTGAAACCCTGAACGTGACCCTTTTCCGAGGCCTTACCCTCATCGGTGCCCTTGTCTTAACCAGTACACCAACACTAACTCGTGCCCTCACACTTACGCTAACCCTTAAGCATTGTCGTACCCTAACCTGTACCCTAATCCCTCTCCATTCCCTAACCCTAACCCTAACCCGAATCCTAACACTGACCCTCACCCGAAACCTTACCCTCACCCGTGCCCTAATCTTAACCAGGACACCAAGGCTAACTCGTACCCTCACACGTACGCTAACACTTAACCGCAGCGGTACCCTAACCTGTACCCTAATCCCTCTCCATTCCCTAACCCTAACCCTAACCTGAAACGTAACCATGAGACTCAGCCGAAACTTTACCCTCACCCGTGTCCTAATTTTAACCAGTACATCAACACTAACCCATGCCCTCTAACGTACGCTAACCCTAAACCATTGCCGTACCCTAATCTGTACCCTAATCAATCCCCATTCCCTAACCCTAACCCTAACCCTAACCCTTAACGTGACCCTCTTCCGAGGCCTTACCCTCAACCGTGCCCTAATCGTAAGCAGTGCACTAACACTAACTAGTGACCTCACAAGTACGCTAAACCTTAAGCGTTGTGGTACCCTAAACTGTGCCCTAATATCTCCCCATTCCCTAACCCTAACCCTAACCCGAATTCTATCCCTGGCCCTCACCCGAAACCTTACCCTCACCCGTTCCCTAATCTTAACCAGGACACCAACACTAACTCGTTCCCTCACAAGTACGCTAACCCTTAATCGTTGTCGTACCCTAAACTGTACCCTAATCCCTCCCCATTCCCTAACCCTAACCCGAATCCTAACCCTGACCCTCACCTGAAGCCTTACCCTCACCGGTGCCCTAATCTTAACCAGGACACTAACACTAACCCTTGCCCTCACACGAACGCTAACCCTTAAGCACTGTCGTACCCTAAGCTGTACCCTAATCCCTCTGCATTCCTTAACCCTAACCCTAACACGAATCCTAACCCTGACCCTCACCCGAAGCCGTACCCTCACCCGTGCCCTAATCTTAACCAGGACACCAACACTAACTCGTGCCCTCACACGTACGCTAAACCTTAAGCGTTGTCGTACCCTAAATTGTAACCTAATCCCTCCCCATTCCTTAACCCTAACCCTAACCCCATCCCTAAACCTGACCCACTTCCGATGCCCTACCCAAACCTATGGCCTAATCTTAACCAGTACACAAACACTAACTCATGCCCTCAAACGCACGCTAACCCTTAAGCATTGTCGTACCCTATCCTGTACCCTAATCCCTCCCCATTCCCTAACCCTAACCCTAAGCGAAACGCTGAACGTGACCCTTTTCCGAGGCCTTACCCTCATCGGTGCCCTTCTCTTAACCAGTACACCAACACTAACTCGTCCTCTCACACTTACGCTAAACCTTAGGCATTGTCATACCCTAACGAGTACCCTAATCCCTCTCCATTCCCTAACCCTAACCCTAACCCGAATCCTAACCCTGACCCTCACCCGAAGCCTTACTCTCACCCGTGCCCTAATCTTAACCAGGACACCAAGACTAACACGTGCCCTCACACGTACGCTAACATTAAACCGCAGCGGTACCCTAACATGTACCCTAATCCTTCTCAATTCCCTAATCCTAACCCTAACCTGAAACCTAACCATGACACTCACCGGAAACTTTACCATCACCCGTGTCCTAATTTTAACCAGTACATCAACACTAACCCATGCCCTCTAACGTACGCTAACCCTAAACCATTGCCGTACCCTAATCTGTACCCTAATCAATCCCCATTCCCTAACCCTAACCCTAACCCTAACCCTTAACGTGACCCTCTTCCGAGGCCTTACCCTCACCCGTGCCCTAATCGTAAGCAGTACACTAACACTAACAAGTGACCTCACACGTACGCTAAACCTTAAGCGTTGTGGTACCCTAAACTGTGCCCTAATATCTCCCCATTCCCTAACCCTAACCCTAACCCGTATTCTATCCCTGGACCTCACCCGAAACCTTACCCTCACCCGTGCCCTAATCTTAACCAGGACACCAACACTAACTCGTTCCCTCACAAGTACGCTAACCCTTAATCGTTGTCGTACCCTAAACTGTACCCTAATCCCTCCCCATTCCCTAACCCTAACCCGAATCCTAACCCTGACCCTCACCTGAAGCCTTACCCTCACCCGTGCCCTAATCTTAACCAGGACACTAACACTAACCCTTGCCCTCACACGAACGCTTACCCTTAAGCACTGTCGTACCCTAAGCTGTACCCTAATCCATCTGAATTCCTTAACTCTAACCCTAACACGAATCCTAACCCTGACCCTCACCCGAAGCCTTACCCTCACCCGTGCCCTAATCTTAACCAGGACACCAACACTAACTCGTGCCCTCACACGTACGCTAAACCATAATCGTTGTCGTACCCTAAATTGTAACCTAATCCCTCCCCATTCCTTAACCCTAACCCTAACCCCATCCCTAAACCTGACCCACTTCCGATGCCCTACCCTAACCAATGCCCTAATCTTAACCAGTACACAAACACTAACTTATGCCCTCAAATGTAGTCTAACCCTTAAGCATTGTCGTACCCTATCCTGTACCCTAATCCCTCCCCATTCCCTAACCCTAACTCTAAGCGAAACCCTGAACGTGACCCTTTTCCGAGGCCTTACCCTCATCGGTGCCCTTGTCTTAACCAGTACACCAACACTAACTCGTGCCCTCACACTTACGCTAACCCCTAGGAATTGTCGTACCCTAAACAGTACCCTACTCCCTCTCCATTCCCTAACCCTAACCCTAACCCGAATCCTAAACCTGACCCTCACAAGAAGCCTTACCCTCACCCGTGCCCTAATCTTAAGCAGGACACCAAGACTAACTCGTGCCCTCACACGTATGCTAACACTAAACCGCAGCGGTACCCTAACCTGTACCCTAATCCCTCTCCATTCCCTAACCCTAACCCTAACCTGAAACCTAACCATGACACTCACCCGAAACTTTACCCTCACCCGTGTCCTAATTTTAACCAGTACATCAACACTAACCCATGCCCTCTAACGTACGCTAACCCTAAGCCATTGCCGTACCCTAAACTGTACCCTAATCAATCCCCATTCCCTAACCCTAACCCTAACCCTAACCCTTAACGTGACCCTATTCCGATGCCTTACCCTCACCCGTGCCCTAATCGTAAGCAGTACACTAACACTAACTAGTGACCTCACACGTATGCTAAACCTTAAGAGTTGTGGTACCCTAAACTGTGCCCTAATATCTCCCCATTCCCTAACACTAACCCTAACCCGAATTCTATCCCTGACCCTCACCCGAAACCTTACCCTCACCCGTGCCCTAATCTTAAACAGGACACTAACACTAACCCTTGCCCTCACACGAACGCTAACCCTTAAGCACTGTCATACCCTAAGCTGTACCCTAATCCCTCTGCATTCCTTAACCCTGACCCTCACCCGAAGCCTTACCCTCACCCGTGCCCTAATCTTAACCAGGACACCAACAGTAACTCGTGCCCACACACGTACGCTAAACCTTAAGCGTTGTCGTACCCTAAATTGTATCCTAATCCCTCCCCATTCCTTAACCCTAACCCTAACCCCATCCCTAAACCTGACCCACTTCCGATGCCCTACCCTAACCAATGCCCTAATCTTAACCAGTACACAAACTGTAACTCATGCCCTCAAAAGTACGCTAACCCTTAAG
Organism: Inia geoffrensis; assembly: GCA_036417435.1. Taxonomy (NCBI): domain Eukaryota; kingdom Metazoa; phylum Chordata; class Mammalia; order Artiodactyla; family Iniidae; genus Inia; species Inia geoffrensis. The sequence continues at coordinate 63,456 of JAZAQT010000847.1, forward strand.
CATTGTCGTACCCTATCCTGTACCCTAATCCCTCCCCATTCCCTAACCCTAACCCTAAGTGAAACCCTGAACGTGACCCTTTTCCGAGGCCTTACCCTCATCGGTGCCCTTGTCTTAACCAGTACACCAACACTAACTCGTGCCCTCACACTTACGCTAACCCTTAAGCATTGTCGTACCCTAACCTGTACCCTAATCCCTCTCCATTCCCTAACCCTAACCCTAACCCGAATCCTAACACTGACCCTCACCCGAAACCTTACCCTCACCCGTGCCCTAATCTTAACCAGGACACCAAGGCTAACTCGTACCCTCACACGTACGCTAACACTTAACCGCAGCGGTACCCTAACCTGTACCCTAATCCCTCTCCATTCCCTAACCCTAACCCTAACCTGAAACGTAACCATGAGACTCAGCCGAAACTTTACCCTCACCCGTGTCCTAATTTTAACCAGTACATCAACACTAACCCATGCCCTCTAACGTACGCTAACCCTAAACCATTGCCGTACCCTAATCTGTACCCTAATCAATCCCCATTCCCTAACCCTAACCCTAACCCTAACCCTTAACGTGACCCTCTTCCGAGGCCTTACCCTCAACCGTGCCCTAATCGTAAGCAGTGCACTAACACTAACTAGTGACCTCACAAGTACGCTAAACCTTAAGCGTTGTGGTACCCTAAACTGTGCCCTAATATCTCCCCATTCCCTAACCCTAACCCTAACCCGAATTCTATCCCTGGCCCTCACCCGAAACCTTACCCTCACCCGTTCCCTAATCTTAACCAGGACACCAACACTAACTCGTTCCCTCACAAGTACGCTAACCCTTAATCGTTGTCGTACCCTAAACTGTACCCTAATCCCTCCCCATTCCCTAACCCTAACCCGAATCCTAACCCTGACCCTCACCTGAAGCCTTACCCTCACCGGTGCCCTAATCTTAACCAGGACACTAACACTAACCCTTGCCCTCACACGAACGCTAACCCTTAAGCACTGTCGTACCCTAAGCTGTACCCTAATCCCTCTGCATTCCTTAACCCTAACCCTAACACGAATCCTAACCCTGACCCTAACCCGAAGCCTTACCCTCACCCGTGCCCTAATCTTAACCAGGACACCAACACTAACTCGTGCCCTCACACGTACGCTAAACCTTAATCGTTGTCGTACCCTAAATTGTAACCTAATCCCTCCCCATTCCTTAACCCTAACCCTAACCCCATCCCTAAGCCTGACCCACTTCCGATGCCCTACCCTAACCAATGCCCTAATCTTAACCAGTACACAAACACTAACTTATGCCCTCAAACGTAGTCTAAACCTTAACCATTGTCGTACCCTATCCTGTACCCTAATCCCGCCCCATTCCCTAACCCTAACCCTAAGCGAAACCCTGAACGTGACCCTTTTCCGAGGCCTTACCCTCATCGGTGCCCTTGTCTTAACCAGTACACCAACACTAACTCGTGCCCTCACACTTACGCTAACCCTTAAGCATTGTCGTACCCTAACCTGTACCCTAATCCCTCTCCATTCCCTAACCCTAACCCTAACCCGAATCCTAACTGTAACCCTCACCCGAAGCCTTACCCTCACCCGTGCCCTAATCTTAACCAGGACACCAAGACTAAATCGTGCCCTCACACGTACGCTAACACTAAACCGCAGTGGTACCCTAACCTGTACCCTAATCCCTCTCCATTCCCTAACCCTAACCCTAACCTGATACCTAACCATGACACTCACCCGAAACTTTACCCTCACCCGTGTCCTAATTTTAACCAATACATCAACACTAACCCATGCCCTCTAACGTACTCTAACTCTAAGCCAATGCCGTACCCTAACCTGTACTCTAATCAATCCCCATTTCCCAACCCTAACCCTAACCCTAACCCTTAACGTGACCCTCTTCCGAGGCCTTACCCTCACCCGTGCCCTAATCGTAAGCAGTACACTAACACTAACTTGTGACCTCACACGTACGCTAAACCTTAATCGTTGTCGTACCCTAAACTGTACCCTAATCACTCCCCATTCCCTAACCCTAACCCTAACCCCAATCCTAACCCTGACCCTCACCTGAAGCCTTACCCTCACCCGTGCCCTAATCTTAACCAGGACACTAACACTAACCCTTGCTCTCACACGAACGCTAACCCTTAAGCACTATCGTACCGTAAGCTTTACCCTAATCCCTCTGCATTCCTTAACCCTAACCCTAACACGAATCCTAACCCTGACCCTCACCTGAAGCCTTACCCTCACCGGTGCCCTAATCTTAACCAGGACACTAACACTAACCCTTGCCCTCACACGAACGCTAAACCTTAAGCGTTGTCGTACCCTAAATTGTACCCTAATCCCTCCCCATTCCTTAACCCTAACTCTAACCCCATCCCTAAACCTGACCCACTTCCGATGCCCTACCCTAACCAATGCCCTAATCTTAACCAGTACACAAACTCTAACTCATGCCCTCAAAAGTACGCTAACACTTAAGCATTGTCGTACCCTATCCTGTACCCTAATCCCTCCCCATTCCCTAACCCTAACCCTAAGCGAAACCCTGAACGTGACCCTTTTCCGAGGCCTTACCCTCATCGGTGCCCTTGTCTTAACCAGTACACCAACACTAATTCGTGCCCTCACACTTACGCTAACCCTTAAGAATTGTCGTACCCTAAACTGTACCCTAATCCCTCTCCATTCCCTAACCCTAACCCTAACCCGAATCCTAACCCTGACCCTCACCCGAAACCTTACCCTCACCCGTGCCCTAATCTTAACGAGGACACTAACACTAACCCTTGACCTCACACGAACGCTAACCCTTAAGCGCTGTCGTACCCTAAGCTGTAACCTAATCCCTCTGCATTCCTTAACCCTAATCCTAACACGAATCCTATCCCTGACCCTCACCCGAAGCCTTACACTCACCCGTGCCCTAATCTTAACCAGGACACCAACACTAACACGTGCCCTCACACGTACGCTAAACCTTAAGCGTTGTCGTACCCTAAATTGTAACCTAATCCCTCGCCATTCCTTAACCCTAACCCTAACCCCATCCCTAAACCTGACCCACTTCCGATGCCCCACCCTAACCAATGCCCTAATCTTAACCAGTACACAAACACTAACTCATGCCCTCAAACGTATGCTAACCCTTAAGCTTTGTCGTACCCTATACTGTACCCTAATCCCTCCCCATTCCCTAACCCTAACCCTAAGCGAAACCCTGAACGTGACCCTTTTCCGAGGCCTTACCCTCATCGGTGCCCTTGCCTTAACCAGTACACCAACACTAACTCGTGCCCTCACACTTACGCTAACCCTTAGGCATTGTCGTACCCTAACCAGTTCCCTAATACCTCTCCATTCCCTGACCCTAACCCTAACCCGAATCCTAACCCTGACCCTCACCCGAAACCTTACCCTCACCCGTGCCATAATCTTAACCAGGACACCAAGACTAATTCGTGCCCTCACACGTACGCTAACACTAAACCGCAGCGGTACCCTAACCTGTACCCTAATCCCTCTCCATTCCCTAACCCTAACCCTAACCCGAATCCTAAACCTGACCCTCACCCGAAGCCTTACCCTCACCCGTGCCCTAATCTTAACCAGGACACCAAGATTAACTCGTGCCCTCACACGTACGCTAACACTAAACCGCAGCGGTACCCTAACCTGTACCCTAATCCCTCTCCATTCCCTAACCCTAACCCTAACCTGAAACCTGTCCATGATACTCACCCGAAACTTTACCATCACCCGTGTGCTAATTTTAACCAGTACATCAACACTAACCCATGCCCTCTAACGTACGCTAATCCTAAGCCATTGCCGTACCCTAACCTGTACCCTAATCAATCCCCATTCCCTAACCTTAACCCTAACCCTAACCCTTAACGTGACCATCTTCCGAGGCCTTACCCTCCCTCATGCCCTAATCGTAAGCAGTACACTAACACTAACTAGTGACCTCACACGTACGCTTAACCTAAAGCGTTGTGGTACCCTAAACTGTGCCCTAATATCTGCCCTTTCCCTAACCCTAACCCTAACCCGAATCCTAACCCTGACCCTCACCTGAGGCCTTTCCCTCACCCGTGCCCTAATCTTAACCAGGACACTAACAGTAACCCTTGCCCTCACACGAACGGTAACCCTTAAGCACTGTCGTACCCTAAGCTGTACCCTAATCCCTCTGCATTCCTTAACCCTAACCCTAACACGAATCCTAACCCGGACCCTCACCCGAAGAATTACCCTCACCCGTGCCCTAATCTTAACCAGGACACCAACACTAACACGTGCCCTCACACGTACGCTAAACCTTAAGCGTTGTCGTACCCTAAATTGTACCCTAATCCCTTCCCATTCCTTAACCCTAAACCTAACCCCATCCCTAAACCTGACCCACTTCCGATGCCCTACCCTAACCAATGCCCTAATCTTAACCGGAACACAAACTCTAACTCATGCCCTCAAAAGTACGCTAACACTTAAGCATTGTCATACCCTATCCTGTACCCTAATACCTCCCCATTCCCTAACCCTAACCCTAAGCGAAACCCTGAATGTGACCCTTTTCCGAGGCCTTACCCTCATCGGTGCCCTTGTCTTAACCAGTACACCAACACTAATTCGTGCCCTCACACTTACGCTAACCCTTAAGCATTGTCGTACCCTAAACAGTACCCTAATCCCTCTCCATTCCCTAACCCTAACCCTAAACCGAATCCTAACCCTGACCCTCACCCGAAACCTTACCCTCACCCGTGCCCTAATCTTAACCAGGACACCAAGACTAACTCGTGCCCTCACACTTACGCTAACACTAAACCGCAGCGGTACCCTAACCTGTACCCTAATCCCTCTCCATTCCCTAACCCTAACCCTAACCTGAAACCTAACCATGACACTCACCCGAAACTTTACTCTCTCCCGTGTCTTAATTTTAACCAGTACATCAACACTAACCCATGCCCTCTAACGTACGCTAACTCTAAGCCATTGCCGTACCCTAACCTGTACTCTAATCAATCCCCATTTCCTAACCCTAACCCTAACCCTAACCCTTAACGTGACCCTCTTCCGAGGCCTTACCCTCACCCGTACCCTAATCGTAAGCAGTACACTAACACTAACTAGTGACCTCACACGTACGCTGAACCTTAAGCGTTGTGGTACCCTAAACTGTGCCCTAATATCTCCCCATTCCCTAACCCTAACCCTAACCCGAATTCTATCCCTGGCCCTCACCCGAAACCTTACCCTCACCCGTGCCCTAATCTTAACCAGGACACCAACACTAACTCGTTCCCTCACAAGTACGCTAACCCTTAATCGTTGTCGTACCCTAAACTGTACCCTAATCCCTCCCCATTCCTTAACCCTAACCTTAACCCCATCCCTAAACCTGACCCACTTCCGATGCCCCACCCTAACCAATGCCATAATCTTAACCATTACACAAACACTAACTCATGCCCTCAAACGTACACTAACCCTTAAGCATTGTCGTACCCTATCCTGTACCCTAATCCCTCCCCATTCCCTAACCCTAACCCTAAGCGAAACCCTGAACGTGACCCTTTTCCGAGGCCTTACCCTCATCGGTGCCCTTGTCTTAACCAGTACACCAACACTAAATCGTGCCCTCACACTTACGCTAACCCTGAAGCATTGTCGTACCCTAACCTGTACCGTAATCCCTCTGCATTCCTTAACCCTAACCCTAACCCGAATCCTAACCCTGACCCTCACCTGAAGCCTTACCCTCACCCGTGCCCTAATCTTAACCAGGACACTAACACTAACCCTTGCCCTCACACGAACGCTAACCCTTAAGCGCTGTCGTACCCTAAGCTGTACCCTAATCCCTCTGCATTCCTTAACCCTAACCCTAACACGAATACTAAACCTGACCCTCACCCGAAGCCTTACCCTCACCCGTGCCCTAATCTTAACCAGGACACTAACACTAACCCTTGCCCTCACACGAACGCTAACCCTTAAGCGCTGTCGTACCCTAAGCTGTACCCTAATCCCTCTGCATTCCTTAACCCTAACCCTAACACGAATCCTAACCCTGACCCTCACCCGAAGCCTTACCCTCAACCGTGCCCTAATCTTAACCAGGACACCAACAGTAACTCGTGCCCTCACATGTACGCTAAACCTTAAGCGTTGTCGTACCCTAAATTGTACCCTAATCCCTCCCCATTACTTAACCCTAAACCTAACCCCATCCCTAAACCTGACCCACCTCCGATGCCCTACCCTAACCTATGCCCTAATCTTAACCAGTACACAAACATTAACTCATGCCCACAAACGTACGCTAACCCTTAATCTTTGTCGTACCCTATCCTGTACCCTTATCCCTCCCCATTCCCTAACCCTAACCCTAAGCGAAACCCTGAACGTGACCCTTTTCCGAGGCCTTACCCTCATCGGTGCCCTTGTCTTAACCAGTACACCAACACTAACTCGTGCCCTCACACTTATGCTAACCCTTAAGCATTGTCGTACCCTAACCTGTACCCTAATCCCTCTCCATTCCCTAACCCTAACCCTAACCTGAAACCTAACCATGACACTCACCCGAAACTTTACCCTCTCCCGTGTCTTAATTTTAACCAGTACATCAACACTAACCCATGCCCTCTAACGTACGCTAACTCTAAGCCATTGCCATACCCTAACCTGTACCCTAATCAATCCCCATTTCCTAACCCTAACCCTAACCCTAACCCTTAACGTGACCCTCTTCCGAGGCCTTACCCTCACCCGTGCCCTAATCGTAAGCAGTACACTAACACTAACTAGTGACCTCACACGTACGCTAAACCTTAAGCGTTGTGGTACCCTAAACTGTGCCCTAATATCTCCCCATTCCCTAACCCTAACCCTAACCCGAATTCTATCCCTGGCCCTCACCCGAAACCTTACCCTCACCCGTGCCCTAATCTTAACCAGGACACCAACACTAACTCGTTCCCTCACAAGTACGCTAACCGTTAATCGTTGTCGTACCCTAAACTGTACCCTAATCACTCCCCATTCCCTAACCCTAACCCTAAACCCAACCCTAACCCTGACCCTCACCTGAAGCCTTACCCTCACCCGTGCCCTAATCTTAACCAGGACACTAATACTATCCCTTGCCCTCACACGAACGCTAATCCTTAAGCGCTGTTGTACCCTAAGCTGTACCCTAATCCATCTGCATTCCTTAACCCTAACCCTAACACGAATCCTAACCCTGACCCTCACACGAATCCTTACCCTCACCCGTGCCCTAATCTTAACCAGGACACCAACACTAACTCGTGCCCGCACACGTACGCTAAACCTTAAGCGTTGTCGTACCCTAAATTGTACCCTAATCCCTCCCCATTCCTTAACCCTAACCCTAACCCCATCCCTAAACCTGACCCACTTCCGATGCCCTACCCTAACCAAAGCCCTAATCTTAACCAGTACAAAAACACTAACTCATGCCCTCAAACGTACGCTAACCCTTAAGCATTGTCGTACACTATCCTGTACCCTAATCCCTCCCCATTCCCTAACCCTAACCATAACCGAAACCCTGAACGTGACCCTTTTCCGAGGCCTTACACTCATCGGTGCCCTTGTCTTAACCAGTACACCAACACGAACTCGTGTCCTCACACTTAGGCTAAGCTTTAAGCATTGTAGTACCCTAACTTGTACCCTAATCCCTCTCCATTCCCTAACCCTAACCCTAACCCGAATCCTAGCCCTGACCCTCACCCGAAGCCTTAAGCTCACCATTGCCCTAATCTTAACCAGGAAACAAAGACTAACTCGTTCCCTCACACGTACACTAACACTAAACCGCAGCGGTACCCTAACCTGTACTCTAATCCCTCTCCATTCCCTAACCCTAACCCTAACCTGAAACCTAACCATGACACTCACCCGAAACTTTACCCTCTCCCGTGTCTTAATTTTAACCAGTACATCAACACTAACCCATGCCCTCTAACGTACGCTAACTCTAAGCCATTGCCGTACCCTAACCTGTACTCTAATCAATCCCCATTTCCTAACCCTAACCCTAACCCTAACCCTTAACGTGACCCTCTTCCGAGACCTTACCCTCACCCGTGCCCTAATCGTAAGCAGTACACTAACACTAACTATTGACCTCACACGTACGCTAAACATTAAGCGTTGTGGTACCCTAAACTGTGCCCTAATATCTCCCCATTCCCTAACCCTAACCCTAACCCGAATACTATCCCTGGCCCTCACCCGAAACCTTACCCTCACCCGTGACCTAATCTTAACCAGGACACCAACACTAACTCGTTCCCTCACAAGTACGCTAACCCTTAATCATTGTCGTACCCTAAACTGTACCCTAATCCCTCCCCATTCCCTAACCCTAACCCGAATCCTAACCCTGACCCTAACCTGAAGCCTTACCCTCACCCGTGCCCTAATCTTAACCAGGACACTAACACTAACGCTTGCCCTCACACGAACGCTAACCCTTAAGCACTGTCGTACCCTAAGCTGTACCCTAATCCCTCTGCATTCCTTAACCCTAACCCTAACACGAATCCTATCCCTGACCCTCACCCGAAGCCTTACCCTCACCCGTGCCCTAAACTTAACCAGGACACCAACACTAACTCGTGCCCTCACACGAACGCTAACCCTTAAGCACTGTGGTACCCTAAGCTGTACCCTAATCCCTCTGCATTCCTTAACCCTAACCCTAACACGAATACTAAACCTGACCCTCACCCGAAGCCTTACCCTCACATGTGCCCTAATCTTAACCAGGACACTAACACTAACACTTGCCCTCACACGAACGCTAACCCTTAAGCGCTGTCGTACCCTAAGCTGTACCCTAATCCCTCTGCATTCCTTAACCCTAACCCTAACACGAATCCTAACCCTGACCCTCACCCGAAGCCTTACCCTCAACCGTGCCCTAATCTTAACCAGGACACCAACACTAACTCGTGCCCTCACATGTACGCTAAACCTTAAGCGTTGTCGTACCCTAAATTGTACCCTAATCCCTCCCCATTCCTTAACCCTAACCCTAACCCCATCCCTAATCCTGACCCACCTCCGATGCCCTACCCTAACATATGCCCTAATCTTAACCAGTACACAAACATTAACTCATGCCCACAAACGTACGCTAACCCTTAACCTTTGTCGTACCCTATCCTGTACCCTTATCCCTCCCCATTCCCTAACCCTAACCCTAAGCTAAACCCTGAACGTGACCCTTTTCTGAGGCCTTACCCTCATCGGTGCCCTTGTCTTAACCAGTACACCAACACTAACTCGTGCCCTCACACTTATGCTAACCCTTAAGCATTGTCGTACCCTAACCTGTACTCTAATCCCTCTCCATTCCCTAACCCTAACCCTCACCTGCAACCTAACCATGACACTCACACGAAACTTTACCATCACCCGTCTCCTAATTTTAACCAGTACATCAACACTAACCCATGCCTTCTAACGTACGCTAACCCTAAGCCATTGCCGTACCATAACCTGTACCCTAATCAATCCCCATTCCCTAACCCTAACCCTAACCGTAACCTTAACGTGACCCTCTTCCGAGGCCTTACCCTCACTCGTGCCCTAATCGTAAGCAGTACACTAACACTAACTACTGACCTCACACGTACGTTAAACCTTAAGCGTTGTGGTACGCTAAACTGTGCCCTAATATCTCCCCATTCCCTAACCCTAAACCTAACCCCAATTCTATCCCTGACCCACACCCGAAACCTTACCCTCACCCATGCCCTAATGTTAACCAGGACACCAACACTAATTCGTGCCCTCACATGTACGCTAACCCTTAATCGTTGTCGTACCCTAAACTGTACCCTAATCCCTCCCCATTCCCTAACCCTAACCCTAACCCGAATCCTAACCCTGACCCTCACCTGAAGCCTTACCCTCACCAGTGCCCTAATCTTAACCAGGACACTAACACTAACCCTTGCCCTCACAGGAACGCTAACCCTTAAGCACTGTCGTACCTTAAGCTGTACCGTAATCCCTCTGCATTCCTTAACCCTAACCCAAACACGAATCCTAACCCTGACCCTCACCCGAAGCCTTACCCTCACCCGTGCCCTAATCTTAACCAGGACACCTACACTAACTCGTGCCCTCACACTTACGCTAACCCTTAAGCATTGTCGTACCCTAACCTGTACCCTAATCCCTCTCCATTCCCTAACCCTAACCCTAACCCGAATCCTAACACTGACCCTCACCCGTAACCTTACCCTCACCCGTGCCCTAATCTTAACCAGGACACCAAGGCTAACTCGTACCCTCACACGTACGCTAACACTTAACCGCAGCGGTACCCTAACCTGTACCCTAATCCCTCTCCATTCCCTAACCCTAACCCTAACCTGAAACGTAACCATGAGACTCAGCCGAAACTTTACCCTCACCCGTGTCCTAATTTTAACCAGTACATCAACACTAACCCATGCCCTCTAACGTACGCTAACCCTAAACCATTGCCGTACCCTAATCTGTACCCTAATCAATCCCCATTCCCTAACCCTAACCCTAACCCTAACCCTTAACGTGACCCTCTTCCGAGGCCTTACCCTCAACCGTGCCCTAATCGTAAGCAGTACACTAACACTAACTAGTGACCTCACAAGTACGCTAAACCTTAAGCGTTGTGGTACCCTAAACTGTGCCCTAATATCTCCCCATTCCCTAACCCTAACCCTAACCCGAATACTATCCCTGGCCCTCACCCGAAACCTTACCCTCACCCGTTCCCTAATCTTAACCAGGACACCAACACTAACTCGTTCCCTCACAAGTACGCTAACCCTTAATCGTTGTCGTACCCTAAACTGTACCCTAATCCCTCCCCATTCCCTAACCCTAACCCGAATCCTAACCCTGACCCTCACCTGAAGCCTTACCCTCACCGGTGCCCTAATCTTAACCAGGACACTAACACTAACCCTTGCCCTCACACGAACGCTAACCCTTAAGCACTGTCGTACCCTAAGCTGTACCCTAATCCCTCTGCATTCCTTAACCCTAACCCTAACACGAATCCTAACCCTGACCCTAACCCGAAGCCTTACCCTCACCCGTGCCCTAATCTTAACCAGGACACCAACACTAACTCGTGCCCTCACACGTACGCTAAACCTTAATCGTTGTCGTACCCTAAATTGTAACCTAATCCCTCCCCATTCCTTAACCCTAACCCTAACCCCATCCCTAAGCCTGACCCACTTCCGATGCCCTACCCTAACCAATGCCCTAATCTTAACCAGTACACAAACACTAACTTATGCCCTCAAACGTAGTCTAAACCTTAACCATTGTCGTACCCTATCCTGTACCCTAATCCCGCCCCATTCCCTAACCCTAACCCTAAGCGAAACCCTGAACGTGACCCTTTTCCGAGGCCTTACCCTCATCGGTGCCCTTGTCTTAACCAGTTCACCAACACTAACTCGTGCCCTCACACTTACGCTAACCCTTAAGCATTGTCGTACCCTAACCTGTACCCTAATCCCTCTCCATTCCCTAACCCTAACCCTAACCCGAATCCTAACTGTAACCCTCACCCGAAGCCTTACCCTCACCCGTGCCCTAATCTTAACCAGGACACCAAGACTAAATCGTGCCCTCACACGTACGCTAACACTAAACCGCAGTGGTACCCTAACCTGTACCCTAAACCCTCTCCATTCCCTAACCCTAACCCTAACCTGATACCTAACCATGACACTCACCCGAAACTTTACCCTCACCCGTGTCCTAATTTTAACCAATACATCAACACTAACCCATGCCCTCTAACGTACGCTAACTCTAAGCCATTGCCGTACCCTAACCTGTACTCTAATCAATCCCCATTTCCCAACCCTAACCCTAACCCTAACCCTTAACGTGACCCTCTTCCGAGGCCTTACCCTCACCCGTGCCCTAATCGTAAGCAGTACACTAACACTAACTTGTGACCTAACACGTACGCTAAACCTTAATCGTTGTCGTACCCTAAACTGTACCCTAATCACTCCCCATTCCCTAACCCTAACCCTAACCCCAATCCTAACCCTGACCCTCACCTGAAGCCTTACCCTCACCCGTGCCCTAATCTTAAACAGGACACTAACACTAACCCTTGCTCTCACACGAACGCTAACCCTTAAGCACTATCGTACCGTAAGCTGTACCCTAATCCCTCTGCATTCCTTAACCCTAACCCTAACACGAATCCTAACCCTGACCCTCACCTGAAGCCTTACCCTCACCGGTGCCCTAATCTTAACCAGGACACTAACACTAACCCTTGCCCTCACACGAAGGCTAAACCTTAAGCGTTGTCGTACCCTAAATTGTACCCTAATCCCTCCCCATTCCTTAACCCTAACTCTAACCCCATCCCTAAACCTGACCCACTTCCGATGCCCTACCCTAACCAATGCCCTAATCTTAACCAGTACACAAACTCTAACTCATGCCCTCAAAAGTACGCTAACACTTAAGCATTGTCGTACCCTATCCTGTACCCTAATCCCTCCCCATTCCCTAACCCTAACCCTAAGCGAAACCCTGAACGTGACCCTTTTCCGAGGCCTTACCCTCATCGGTGCCCTTGTCTTAACCAGTACACCAACACTAATTCGTGCCCTCACACTTACGCTAACCCTTAAGAATTGTCGTACCCTAAACTGTACCCTAATCCCTCTCCATTCCCTAACCCTAACCCTAACCCGAATCCTAACCCTGACCCTCACCCGAAACCTTACCCTCACCCGTGCCCTAATCTTAACGAGGACACTAACACTAACCCTTGACCTCACACGAACGCTAACCCTTAAGCGCTGTCGTACCCTAAGCTGTAACCTAATCCCTCTGCATTCCTTAACCCTAATCCTAACACGAATCCTATCCCTGACCCTCACCCGAAGCCTTACACTCACCCGTGCCCTAATCTTAACCAGGACACCAACACTAACACGTGCCCTCACACGTACGCTAAACCTTAAGCGTTGTCGTACCCTAAATTGTAACCTAATCCCTCGCCATTCCTTAACCCTAACCCTAACCCCATCCCTAAACCTGACCCACTTCCGATGCCCCACCCTAACCAATGCCCTAATCTTAACCAGTACACAAACACTAACTCATGCCCTCAAACGTATGCTAACCCTTAAGCTTTGTCGTACCCTATACTGTACCCTAATCCCTCCCCATTCCCTAACCCTAACCCTAAGCGAAACCCTGAACGTGACCCTTTTCCGAGGCCTTACCCTCATCGGTGCCCTTGCCTTAACCAGTACACCAACACTAACTCGTGCCCTCACACTTACGCTAACCCTTAGGCATTGTCGTACCCTAACCAGTTCCCTAATACCTCTCCATTCCCTGACCCTAACCCTAACCCGAATCCTAACCCTGACCCTCACCCGAAACCTTACCCTCACCCGTGCCATAATCTTAACCAGGACACCAAGACTAATTCGTGCCCTCACACGTACGCTAACACTAAACCGCAGCGGTACCCTAACCTGTACCCTAATCCCTCTCCATTCCCTAACCCTAACCCTAACCCGAATCCTAAACCTGACCCTCACCCGAAGCCTTACCCTCACCCGTGCCCTAATCTTAACCAGGACACCAAGATTAACTCGTGCCCTCACACGTACGCTAACACTAAACCGCAGCGGTACCCTAACCTGTACCCTAATCCCTCTCCATTCCCTAACCCTAACCCTAACCTGAAACCTGTCCATGATACTCACCCGAAACTTTACCATCACCCGTGTGCTAATTTTAACCAGTACATCAACACTAACCCATGCCCTCTAACGTACGCTAATCCTAAGCCATTGCCGTACCCTAACCTGTACCCTAATCAATCCCCATTCCCTAACCTTAACCCTAACCCTAACCCTTAACGTGACCATCTTCCGAGGCCTTACCCTCCCCCGTGCCCTAATCGTAAGCAGTACACTAACACTAACTAGTGACCTCACACGTACGCTTAACCTAAAGCGTTGTGGTACCCTAAACTGTGCCCTAATATCTGTCCTTTCCCTAACCCTAACCCTAACCCGAATCCTAACCCTGACCCTCACCTGAGGCCTTTCCCTCACCCGTGCCCTAATCTTAACCAGGACACTAACAGTAACCCTTGCCCTCACACGAACGGTAACCCTTAAGCACTGTCGTACCCTAAGCTGTACCCTAATCCCTCTGCATTCCTTAACCCTAACCCTAACACGAATCCTAACCCGGACCCTCACCCGAAGAATTACCCTCACCCGTGCCCTAATCTTAACCAGGACACCAACACTAACACGTGCCCTCACACGTACGCTAAACCTTAAGCGTTGTCGTACCCTAAATTGTACCCTAATCCCTTCCCATTCCTTAACCCTAAACCTAACCCCATCCCTAAACCTGACCCACTTCCGATGCCCTACCCTAACCAATGCCCTAATCTTAACCGGAACACAAACTCTAACTCATGCCCTCAAAAGTACGCTAACACTTAAGCATTGTCATACCCTATCCTGTACCCTAATACCTCCCCATTCCCTAACCCTAACCCTAAGCGAAACCCTGAATGTGACCCTTTTCCGAGGCCTTACCCTCATCGGTGCCCTTGTCTTAACCAGTACACCAACACTAATTCGTGCCCTCACACTTACGCTAACCCTTAAGCATTGTCGTACCCTAAACAGTACCCTAATCCCTCTCCATTCCCTAACCCTAACCCTAACCCGAATCCTAACCCTGACCCTCACCCGAAACCTTACCCTCACCCGTGCCCTAATCTTAACCAGGACACCAAGACTAACTCGTGCCCTCACACTTACGCTAACACTAAACCGCAGCGGTACCCTAACCTGTACCCTAATCCCTCTCCATTCCCTAACCCTAACCCTAACCTGAAACCTAACCATGACACTCACCCGAAACTTTACTCTCTCCCGTGTCTTAATTTTAACCAGTACATCAACACTAACCCATGCCCTCTAACGTACGCTAACTCTAAGCCATTGCCGTACCCTAACCTGTACTCTAATCAATCCTCATTTCCTAACCCTAACCCTAACCCTAACCCTTAACGTGACCCTCTTCCGAGGCCTTACCCTCACCCGTACCCTAATCGTAAGCAGTACACTAACACTAACTAGTGACCTCACACGTACGCTGAACCTTAAGCGTTGTGGTACCCTAAACTGTGCCCTAATATCTCCCCATTCCCTAACCCTAACCCTAACCCGAATTCTATCCCTGGCCCTCACCCGAAACCTTACCCTCACCCGTGCCCTAATCTTAACCAGGACACCAACACTAACTCGTTCCCGCACAAGTACGCTAACCCTTAATCGTTGTCGTACCCTAAACTGTACCCTAATCCCTCCCCATTCCTTAACCCTAACCTTAACCCCATCCCTAAACCTGACCCACTTCCGATGCCCCACCCTAACCAATGCCATAATCTTAACCATTACACAAACACTAACTCATGCCCTCAAACGTACACTAACCCTTAAGCATTGTCGTACCCTATCCTGTACCCTAATCCCTCCCCATTCCCTAACCCTAACCCTAAGCGAAACCCTGAACGTGACCCTTTTCCGAGGCCTTACCCTCATCGGTGCCCTTGTCTTAACCAGTACACCAACACTAAATCGTGCCCTCACACTTACGCTAACCCTGAAGCATTGTCGTACCCTAACCTGTACCGTAATCCCTCTGCATTCCTTAACCCTAACCCTAACCCGAATCCTAACCCTGACCCTCACCTGAAGCCTTACCCTCACCCGTGCCCTAATCTTAACCAGGACACTAACACTAACCCTTGCCCTCACACGAACGCTAACCCTTAAGCGCTGTCGTACCCTAAGCTGTACCCTAATCCCTCTGCATTCCTTAACCCTAACCCTAACACGAATACTAAACCTGACCCTCACCCGAAGCCTTACCCTCACCCGTGCCCTAATCTTAACCAGGACACTAACACTAACCCTTGCCCTCACACGAACGCTAACCCTTAAGCGCTGTCGTACCCTAAGCTGTACCCTAATCCCTCTGCATTCCTTAACCCTAACCCTAACACGAATCCTAACCCTGACCCTCACCCGAAGCCTTACCCTCAACCGTGCCCTAATCTTAACCAGGACACCAACAGTAACTCGTGCCCTCACATGTACGCTAAACCTTAAGCGTTGTCGTACCCTAAATTGTACCCTAATCCCTCCCCATTACTTAACCCTAAACCTAACCCCATCCCTAAACCTGACCCACCTCCGATGCCCTACCCTAACCTATGCCCTAATCTTAACCAGTACACAAACATTAACTCATGCCCACAAACGTACGCTAACCCTTAACCTTTGTCGTACCCTATCCTGTACCCTTATCCCTCCCCATTCCCTAACCCTAACCCTAAGCGAAACCCTGAACGTGACCCTTTTCCGAGGCCTTACCCTCATCGGTGCCCTTGTCTTAACCAGTACACCAACACTAACTCGTGCCCTCACACTTATGCTAACCCTTAAGCATTGTCGTACCCTAACCTGTACCCTAATCCCTCTCCATTCCCTAACCCTAACCCTAACCTGAAACCTAACCATGACACTCACCCGAAACTTTACCCTCTCCCGTGTCTTAATTTTAACCAGTACATCAACACTAACCCATGCCCTCTAACGTACGCTAACTCTAAGCCATTGCCGTACCCTAACCTGTACCCTAATCAATCCCCATTTCCTAACCCTAACCCTAACCCTAACCCTTAACGTGACCCTCTTCCGAGGCCTTACCCTCACCCGTGCCCTAATCGTAAGCAGTACACTAACACTAACTAGTGACCTCACACGTACGCTAAACCTTAAGCGTTGTGGTACCCTAAACTGTGCCCTAATATCTCCCCATTCCCTAACCCTAACCCTAACCCGAATTCTATCCCTGGCCCTCACCCGAAACCTTACCCTCACCCGTGCCCTAATCTTAACCAGGACACCAACACTAACTCGTTCCCTCACAAGTACGCTAACCGTTAATCGTTGTCGTACCCTAAACTGTACCCTAATCACTCCCCATTCCCTAACCCTAACCCTAAACCCAACCCTAACCCTGACCCTCACCTGAAGCCTTACCCTCACCCGTGCCCTAATCTTAACCAGGACACTAATACTATCCCTTGCCCTCACACGAACGCTAATCCTTAAGCGCTGTTGTACCCTAAGCTGTACCCTAATCCATCTGCATTCCTTAACCCTAACCCTAACACGAATCCTAACCCTGACCCTCACACGAATCCTTACCCTCACCCGTGCCCTAATCTTAACCAGGACACCAACACTAACTCGTGCCCTCACACGTACGCTAAACCTTAATCGTTGTCGTACCCTAAATTATAACCTAATCCCTCCCCATTCCTTAACCCTAACCCTAACCCCATCCCTAAGCCTGACCCACTTCCGATGCCCTACCCTAACCAATGCCCTAATCTTAACCAGTACACAAACACTAACTTATGCCCTCAAACGTAGTCTAAACCTTAACCATTGTCGTACCCTATCCTGTACCCTAATCCCGCCCCATTCCCTAACCCTAACCCTAAGCGAAACCCTGAACGTGACCCTTTTCCGAGGCCTTACCCTCATCGGTGCCCTTGTCTTAACCAGTTCACCAACACTAACTCGTGCCCTCACACTTACGCTAACCCTTAAGCATTGTCGTACCCTAACCTGTACCCTAATCCCTCTCCATTCCCTAACCCTAACCCTAACCCGAATCCTAACTGTAACCCTCACCCGAAGCCTTACCCTCACCCGTGCCCTAATCTTAACCAGGACACCAAGACTAAATCGTGCCCTCACACGTACGCTAACACTAAACCGCAGTGGTACCCTAACCTGTACCCTAATCCCTCTCCATTCCCTAACCCTAACCCTAACCTGATACCTAACCATGACACTCACCCGAAACTTTACCCTCACCCGTGTCCTAATTTTAACCAATACATCAACACTAACCCATGCCCTCTAACGTACGCTAACTCTAAGCCATTGCCGTACCCTAACCTGTACTCTAATCAATCCCCATTTCCCAACCCTAACCCTAACCCTAACCCTTAACGTGACCCTCTTCCGAGGCCTTACCCTCACCCGTGCCCTAATCGTAAGCAGTACACTAACACTAACTTGTGACCTAACACGTACGCTAAACCTTAATCGTTGTCGTACCCTAAACTGTACCCTAATCACTCCCCATTCCCTAACCCTAACCCTAACCCCAATCCTAACCCTGACTCTCACCTGAAGCCTTACCCTCACCCGTGCCCTAATCTTAAACAGGACACTAACACTAACCCTTGCTCTCACACGAACGCTAACCCTTAAGCACTATCGTACCGTAAGCTGTACCCTAATCCCTCTGCATTCCTTAACCCTAACCCTAACACGAATCCTAACCATGACCCTCACCTGAAGCCTTACCCTCACCGGTGCCCTAATCTTAACCAGGACACTAACACTAACCCTTGCCCTCACACGAAGGCTAAACCTTAAGCGTTGTCGTACCCTAAATTGTACCCTAATCCCTCCCCATTCCTTAACCCTAACTCTAACCCCATCCCTAAACCTGACCCACTTCCGATGCCCTACCCTAACCAATGCCCTAATCTTAACCAGTACACAAACTCTAACTCATGCCCTCAAAAGTACGCTAACACTTAAGCATTGTCGTACCCTATCCTGTACCCTAATCCCTCCCCATTCCCTAACCCTAACCCTAAGCGAAACCCTGAACGTGACCCTTTTCCGAGGCCTTACCCTCATCGGTGCCCTTGTCTTAACCAGTACACCAACACTAATTCGTGCCCTCACACTTACGCTAACCCTTAAGAATTGTCGTACCCTAAACTGTACCCTAATCCCTCTCCATTCCCTAACCCTAACCCTAACCCGAATCCTAACCCTGACCCTCACCCGAAACCTTACCCTCACCCGTGCCCTAATCTTAACGAGGACACTAACACTAACCCTTGACCTCACACGAACGCTAACCCTTAAGCGCTGTCGTACCCTAAGCTGTAACCTAATCCCTCTGCATTCCTTAACCCTAATCCTAACACGAATCCTATCCCTGACCCTCACCCGAAGCCTTACACTCACCCGTGCCCTAATCTTAACCAGGACACCAACACTAACACGTGCCCTCACACGTACGCTAAACCTTAAGCGTTGTCGTACCCTAAATTGTAACCTAATCCCTCGCCATTCCTTAACCCTAACCCTAACCCCATCCCTAAACCTGACCCACTTCCGATGCCCCACCCTAACCAATGCCCTAATCTTAACCAGTACACAAACACTAACTCATGCCCTCAAACGTATGCTAACCCTTAAGCTTTGTCGTACCCTATACTGTACCCTAATCCCTCCCCATTCCCTAACCCTAACCCTAAGCGAAACCCTGAACGTGACCCTTTTCCGAGGCCTTACCCTCATCGGTGCCCTTGCCTTAACCAGTACACCAACACTAACTCGTGCCCTCACACTTACGCTAACCCTTAGGCATTGTCGTACCCTAACCAGTTCCCTAATACCTCTCCATTCCCTGACCCTAACCCTAACCCGAATCCTAACCCTGACCCTCACCCGAAACCTTACCCTCACCCGTGCCATAATCTTAACCAGGACACCAAGACTAATTCGTGCCCTCACACGTACGCTAACACTAAACCGCAGCGGTACCCTAACCTGTACCCTAATCCCTCTCCATTCCCTAACCCTAACCCTAACCCGAATCCTAAACCTGACCCTCACCCGAAGCCTTACCCTCACCCGTGCCCTAATCTTAACCAGGACACCAAGATTAACTCGTGCCCTCACACGTACGCTAACACTAAACCGCAGCGGTACCCTAACCTGTACCCTAATCCCTCTCCATTCCCTAACCCTAACCCTAACCTGAAACCTGTCCATGATACTCACCCGAAACTTTACCATCACCCGTGTGCTAATTTTAACCAGTACATCAACACTAACCCATGCCCTCTAACGTACGCTAATCCTAAGCCATTGCCGTACCCTAACCTGTACCCTAATCAATCCCCATTCCCTAACCTTAACCCTAACCCTAACCCTTAACGTGACCATCTTCCGAGGCCTTACCCTCCCCCGTGCCCTAATCGTAAGCAGTACACTAACACTAACTAGTGACCTCACACGTACGCTTAACCTAAAGCGTTGTGGTACCCTAAACTGTGCCCTAATATCTGTCCTTTCCCTAACCCTAACCCTAACCCGAATCCTAACCCTGACCCTCACCTGAGGCCTTTCCCTCACCCGTGCCCTAATCTTAACCAGGACACTAACAGTAACCCTTGCCCTCACACGAACGGTAACCCTTAAGCACTGTCGTACCCTAAGCTGTACCCTAATCCCTCTGCATTCCTTAACCCTAACCCTAACACGAATCCTAACCCGGACCCTCACCCGAAGAATTACCCTCACCCGTGCCCTAATCTTAACCAGGACACCAACACTAACACGTGCCCTCACACGTACGCTAAACCTTAAGCGTTGTCGTACCCTAAATTGTACCCTAATCCCTTCCCATTCCTTAACCCTAAACCTAACCCCATCCCTAAACCTGACCCACTTCCGATGCCCTACCCTAACCAATGCCCTAATCTTAACCGGAACACAAACTCTAACTCATGCCCTCAAAAGTACGCTAACACTTAAGCATTGTCATACCCTATCCTGTACCCTAATACCTCCCCATTCCCTAACCCTAACCCTAAGCGAAACCCTGAATGTGACCCTTTTCCGAGGCCTTACCCTCATCGGTGCCCTTGTCTTAACCAGTACACCAACACTAATTCGTGCCCTCACACTTACGCTAACCCTTAAGCATTGTCGTACCCTAAACAGTACCCTAATCCCTCTCCATTCCCTAACCCTAACCCTAACCCGAATCCTAACCCTGACCCTCACCCGAAACCTTACCCTCACCCGTGCCCTAATCTTAACCAGGACACCAAGACTAACTCGTGCCCTCACACTTACGCTAACACTAAACCGCAGCGGTACCCTAACCTGTACCCTAATCCCTCTCCATTCCCTAACCCTAACCCTAACCTGAAACCTAACCATGACACTCACCCGAAACTTTACTCTCTCCCGTGTCTTAATTTTAACCAGTACATCAACACTAACCCATGCCCTCTAACGTACGCTAACTCTAAGCCATTGCCGTACCCTAACCTGTACTCTAATCAATCCTCATTTCCTAACCCTAACCCTAACCCTAACCCTTAACGTGACCCTCTTCCGAGGCCTTACCCTCACCCGTACCCTAATCGTAAGCAGTACACTAACACTAACTAGTGACCTCACACGTACGCTGAACCTTAAGCGTTGTGGTACCCTAAACTGTGCCCTAATATCTCCCCATTCCCTAACCCTAACCCTAACCCGAATTCTATCCCTGGCCCTCACCCGAAACCTTACCCTCACCCGTGCCCTAATCTTAACCAGGACACCAACACTAACTCGTTCCCGCACAAGTACGCTAACCCTTAATCGTTGTCGTACCCTAAACTGTACCCTAATCCCTCCCCATTCCTTAACCCTAACCTTAACCCCATCCCTAAACCTGACCCACTTCCGATGCCCCACCCTAACCAATGCCATAATCTTAACCATTACACAAACACTAACTCATGCCCTCAAACGTACACTAACCCTTAAGCATTGTCGTACCCTATCCTGTACCCTAATCCCTCCCCATTCCCTAACCCTAACCCTAAGCGAAACCCTGAACGTGACCCTTTTCCGAGGCCTTACCCTCATCGGTGCCCTTGTCTTAACCAGTACACCAACACTAAATCGTGCCCTCACACTTACGCTAACCCTGAAGCATTGTCGTACCCTAACCTGTACCGTAATCCCTCTGCATTCCTTAACCCTAACCCTAACCCGAATCCTAACCCTGACCCTCACCTGAAGCCTTACCCTCACCCGTGCCCTAATCTTAACCAGGACACTAACACTAACCCTTGCCCTCACACGAACGCTAACCCTTAAGCGCTGTCGTACCCTAAGCTGTACCCTAATCCCTCTGCATTCCTTAACACTAACCCTAACACGAATACTAAACCTGACCCTCACCCGAAGCCTTACCCTCACCCGTGCCCTAATCTTAACCAGGACACTAACACTAACCCTTGCCCTCACACGAACGCTAACCCTTAAGCGCTGTCGTACCCTAAGCTGTACCCTAATCCCTCTGCATTCCTTAACCCTAACCCTAACACGAATCCTAACCCTGACCCTCACCCGAAGCCTTACCCTCAACCGTGCCCTAATCTTAACCAGGACACCAACAGTAACTCGTGCCCTCACATGTACGCTAAACCTTAAGCGTTGTCGTACCCTAAATTGTACCCTAATCCCTCCCCATTACTTAACCCTAAACCTAACCCCATCCCTAAACCTGACCCACCTCCGATGCCCTACCCTAACCTATGCCCTAATCTTAACCAGTACACAAACATTAACTCATGCCCACAAACGTACGCTAACCCTTAACCTTTGTCGTACCCTATCCTGTACCCTTATCCCTCCCCATTCCCTAACCCTAACCCTAAGCGAAACCCTGAACGTGACCCTTTTCCGAGGCCTTACCCTCATCGGTGCCCTTGTCTTAACCAGTACACCAACACTAACTCGTGCCCTCACACTTATGCTAACCCTTAAGCATTGTCGTACCCTAACCTGTACCCTAATCCCTCTCCATTCCCTAACCCTAACCCTAACCTGAAACCTAACCATGACACTCACCCGAAACTTTACCCTCTCCCGTGTCTTAATTTTAACCAGTACATCAACACTAACCCATGCCCTCTAACGTACGCTAACTCTAAGCCATTGCCGTACCCTAACCTGTACCCTAATCAATCCCCATTTCCTAACCCTAACCCTAACCCTAACCCTTAACGTGACCCTCTTCCGAGGCCTTACCCTCACCCGTGCCCTAATCGTAAGCAGTACACTAACACTAACTAGTGACCTCACACGTACGCTAAACCTTAAGCGTTGTGGTACCCTAAACTGTGCCCTAATATCTCCCCATTCCCTAACCCTAACCCTAACCCGAATTCTATCCCTGGCCCTCACCCGAAACCTTACCCTCACCCGTGCCCTAATCTTAACCAGGACACCAACACTAACTCGTTCCCTCACAAGTACGCTAACCGTTAATCGTTGTCGTACCCTAAACTGTACCCTAATCACTCCCCATTCCCTAACCCTAACCCTAAACCCAACCCTAACCCTGACCCTCACCTGAAGCCTTACCCTCACCCGTGCCCTAATCTTAACCAGGACACTAATACTATCCCTTGCCCTCACACGAACGCTAATCCTTAAGCGCTGTTGTACCCTAAGCTGTACCCTAATCCATCTGCATTCCTTAACCCTAACCCTAACACGAATCCTAACCCTGACCCTCACACGAATCCTTACCCTCACCCGTGCCCTAATCTTAACCAGGACACCAACACTAACTCGTGCCCGCACACGTACGCTAAACCTTAAGCGTTGTCGTACCCTAAATTGTACCCTAATCCCTCCCCATTCCTTAACCCTAACCCTAACCCCATCCCTAAACCTGACCCACTTCCGATGCCCTACCCTAACCAAAGCCCTAATCTTAACCAGTACAAAAACACTAACTCATGCCCTCAAACGTACGCTAACCCTTAAGCATTGTCGTACACTATCCTGTACCCTAATCCCTCCCCATTCCCTAACCCTAACCATAACCGAAACCCTGAACGTGACCCTTTTCCGAGGCCTTACACTCATCGGTGCCCTTGTCTTAACCAGTACACCAACACGAACTCGTGTCCTCACACTTAGGCTAAGCTTTAAGCATTGTAGTACCCTAACTTGTACCCTAATCCCTCTCCATTCCCTAACCCTAACCCTAACCCGAATCCTAGCCCTGACCCTCACCCGAAGCCTTAAGCTCACCATTGCCCTAATCTTAACCAGGAAACAAAGACTAACTCGTTCCCTCACACGTACACTAACACTAAACCGCAGCGGTACCCTAACCTGTACTCTAATCCCTCTCCATTCCCTAACCCTAACCCTAACCTGAAACCTAACCATGACACTCACCTGAAACTTTACCCTCTCCCGTGTCTTAATTTTAACCAGTACATCAACACTAACCCATGCCCTCTAACGTACGCTAACTCTAAGCCATTGCCGTACCCTAACCTGTACTCTAATCAATCCCCATTTCCTAACCCTAACCCTAACCCTAACCCTTAACGTGACCCTCTTCCGAGACCTTACCCTCACCCGTGCCCTAATCGTAAGCAGTACACTAACACTAACTATTGACCTCACACGTACGCTAAACATTAAGCGTTGTGGTACCCTAAACTGTGCCCTAATATCTCCCCATTCCCTAACCCTAACCCTAACCCGAATACTATCCCTGGCCCTCACCCGAAACCTTACCCTCACCCGTGACCTAATCTTAACCAGGACACCAACACTAACTCGTTCCCTCACAAGTACGCTAACCCTTAATCATTGTCGTACCCTAAACTGTACCCTAATCCCTCCCCATTCCCTAACCCTAACCCGAATCCTAACCCTGACCCTAACCTGAAGCCTTACCCTCACCCGTGCCCTAATCTTAACCAGGACACTAACACTAACGCTTGCCCTCACACGAACGCTAACCCTTAAGCACTGTCGTACCCTAAGCTGTACCCTAATCCCTCTGCATTCCTTAACCCTAACCCTAACACGAATCCTATCCCTGACCCTCACCCGAAGCCTTACCCTCACCCGTGCCCTAAACTTAACCAGGACACCAACACTAACTCGTGCCCTCACACGAACGCTAACCCTTAAGCACTGTGGTACCCTAAGCTGTACCCTAATCCCTCTGCATTCCTTAACCCTAACCCTAACACGAATACTAAACCTGACCCTCACCCGAAGCCTTACCCTCACATGTGCCCTAATCTTAACCAGGACACTAACACTAACACTTGCCCTCACACGAACGCTAACCCTTAAGCGCTGTCGTACCCTAAGCTGTACCCTAATCCCTCTGCATTCCTTAACCCTAACCCTAACACGAATCCTAACCCTGACCCTCACCCGAAGCCTTACCCTCAACCGTGCCCTAATCTTAACCAGGACACCAACACTAACTCGTGCCCTCACATGTACGCTAAACCTTAAGCGTTGTCGTACCCTAAATTGTACCCTAATCCCTCCCCATTCCTTAACCCTAACCCTAACCCCATCCCTAATCCTGACCCACCTCCGATGCCCTACCCTAACATATGCCCTAATCTTAACCAGTACACAAACATTAACTCATGCCCACAAACGTACGCTAACCCTTAACCTTTGTCGTACCCTATCCTGTACCCTTATCCCTCCCCATTCCCTAACCCTAACCCTAAGCTAAACCCTGAACGTGACCCTTTTCTGAGGCCTTACCCTCATCGGTGCCCTTGTCTTAACCAGTACACCAACACTAACTCGTGCCCTCACACTTATGCTAACCCTTAAGCATTGTCGTACCCTAACCTGTACTCTAATCCCTCTCCATTCCCTAACCCTAACCCTCACCTGCAACCTAACCATGACACTCACACGAAACTTTACCATCACCCGTCTCCTAATTTTAACCAGTACATCAACACTAACCCATGCCTTCTAACGTACGCTAACCCTAAGCCATTGCCGTACCATAACCTGTACCCTAATCAATCCCCATTCCCTAACCCTAACCCTAACCGTAACCTTAACGTGACCCTCTTCCGAGGCCTTACCCTCACCCGTGCCCTAATCGTAAGCAGTACACTAACACTAACTACTGACCTCACACGTACGTTAAACCTTAATCGTTGTGGTACGCTAAACTGTGCCCTAATATCTCCCCATTCCCTAACCCTAAACCTAACCCCAATTCTATCCCTGACCCACACCCGAAACCTTACCCTCACCCATGCCCTAATGTTAACCAGGACACCAACACTAATTCGTGCCCTCACACGTACGCTAACCCTTAATCGTTGTCGTACCCTAAACTGTACCCTAATCCCTCCCCATTCCCTAACCCTAACCCTAACCCGAATCCTAACCCTGACCCTCACCTGAAGCCTTACCCTCACCAGTGCCCTAATCTTAACCAGGACACTAACACTAACCCTTGCCCTCACAGGAACGCTAACCCTTAAGCACTGTCGTACCTTAAGCTGTACCGTAATCCCTCTGCATTCCTTAACCCTAACCCAAACACGAATCCTAACCCTGACCCTCACCCGAAGCCTTACCCTCACCCGTGCCCTAATCTTAACCAGGACACCTACACTAACTCGTGCCCTCACACATACGCTAAACCTTAAGCGTTGTCGTACCCTAAATTGTAACCTAATCCCTCCCCATTCCTTAACCCTAACCCTAACCCCATCCCTAAACCTGACCCACTTCCGATGCCCCACCCTAACCAATGCCATAATCTTAACCATTACACAAACACTAACTCATGCCTTCAA
This sequence comes from Inia geoffrensis, assembly GCA_036417435.1. NCBI lineage: Eukaryota > Metazoa > Chordata > Mammalia > Artiodactyla > Iniidae > Inia > Inia geoffrensis. The sequence goes on from JAZAQT010000847.1 coordinate 90,123, forward strand.
ACGTACACTAACCCTTAAGCATTGTCGTACCCTATCCTGTACCCTAATCCCTCCCCATTCCCTAACCCTAACCCTAAGCGAAACCCTGAACGTGACCCTTTTCCGAGGCCTTACCCTCATCGGTGCCCTTGTCTTAACCAGTACACCAACACTAACTCGTGCCCTCACACTTACGCTAACCCTTAGGCATTGTCGTACCCTAACCAGTACCCTAATACCTCTCCATTCCCTAACCCTAACCCTAACCCGAATCCTAACCCTGACCCTCACAAGAAGCCTTACCCTCACCGTGCCCTAATCTTATCCATGACACCAAGACTAACTCGTGCCCTCACACGTACGCTAACACTAAACCGCAGCGGTACCCTAACCTGTACCCTAATCCCTCTCCATTCCCTAACCCTAACCCTAACCTGAAACCTAACCATGACACTCACCCGAAACTTTACCCTCACCCGTGTCCTAACTTTAACCACTACATCAACACTAACCCATGCCCTCTATCATATGCTAACCCTAAGCCATTGCCGTACACTAACCTGTACCCTAATCAATCCCCATTCCCTAACCCTAACCCTAACCGTAACCCTTAACGTGACCCTCTTCCGAGACCTTACCCTCACCCGTGCCCTAATCGTAAGCAGTACACTAACACTAACTAGTGACCTCACACGTATGCTAAACCTTAAGCGTTGTGGTCCCCTAAACTGTGCCCTAATATCTCCCCATTCCCTAACCCTAACCCTAACTCGAATTCTATCCCTGACCCTCACCCGAAACCTTAACCTCACCCGTGCCCTAATCTTAACCAGGACACCAACACTAACTCGTGCCCTCACACGTACGCTAACCCTTAATCGTTGTCGTACCCTAAACTGTACCCTAATCCCTCCCCATTCCCTAACCCTAACCCTAACCCGAATCCTAACCCTGACTTTCACCTGAAGCCTTACCCTCACCCGTGCCCTAATCTTAACCAGGACACTAACACTAACCCTTGCCCTCACACGAACGCTAACTCTTAAGCACTTTCGTACCCTAAGCTGTACCCTAATCCCTCTGCATTCCTTAAACCTAACCCTAACACGAATCCTAACCCTGACCCTCACCCGAAGCCTTACCCTCACTCGTGCCCTAATCTTAACCAGGACACCAACACTAACTCGTGCCCTCACACGTACGCTAAACCTTAAGCGTTGTCGTACCCTAAATTGTACCCTAATCCCTCCCCATTCCTTAACACTAAGCCTAACCCCAACCCTAAACCTGACCCACGTCTGATGCCCTACCCTAACCAATGCCCTAATCTTAACCAGTACACAAACACTAACTCATGCCCTCAAACGTACATTAACCCTTAAGCATTGTCGTACCCTATCCTGTACCCTAATCCCTCCCCATTTCCTAACCCTAACCCTAAGCGAAACCCTGAACGTGACCCTTTTCCGAGGCCTTACCCTCATCGGTGCCCTTGTCTTAACCAGTACACCAACACTAACTCGTGCCCTCACACTTACGCTAACCCTTAAGCATTGTCGTACCCTAACCTGTACCCTAATCCCTCTACATTCCCTAACCCTAACCCTAACCCGATTCCTAACCCTGACCGTCACCCGAAGCCTTACCCTCACCCGTGCCCTAATCTTAACCAGGACACCAAGACTAACTCGTGCCCCCACACGTACGCTAACACTAAACCGCAGCGGTACCCTAACCTGTACCCTAATCCCTCTCCATTCCCTAACGCTAACCCTAACCTGAAACCTAACCATGACACTCACGCGAAACTTCACACTCACCCGTGTCTTAATTTTAACCAGTACATCAACACTAACCCCTGCCCTCTAACGTACGCTAACCCTAAGCCATTGCCGTACCCTAACCTGTACCCTAATCAATCCCCATTCCCTAACCTTAACCCTAACCCTAACCCTTAACGTGACCCTCTTCCGAGGTCTTACCCTCACCCGTGCCCTTATCGTAAGCAGTACACTAACACTAACTAGTGACCTCACACGTACGCTAAACCTTAAGCGTTGTGGTACCATAAACTCTGCCCTAATATCTCACCATTCCCTAAACCTAACCCTAACCCGAATTCTATCCCTGACCCTCACCCGAAACCTTACCCTCACCGATGACCTACTGTTAACCAGGACACCCACATTAACTCGGGCCCTCACACGTACGCTAACCCTTAAGCCTTGTCGTACCCTAAACTGTACCCTAATCCCTCCCATTCCCTAACCCTAACCCTAACCCGAATCATAAACCTGACCCTCACCTGAAGCCTTACCCTCACCCATGCCCTAATCTTAACCAAGACACTAACACTAACTCTTGCCCTCACACGAACGCTAACCCTTAAGTACTGTCGTACCCTAAGGTGTACCCAATTCCCTCTCCATTCCCTAACCCTAACCCTAACACGAATCCTAACCCTGACCCTCACCCGAAGCCTTACCCTCACCCGTGCCCTAATCTTAAACAGGACACCAACACTAACTCGTGCCCTCACACGTACGCCCACCCTTAATCGTTGTCGTACCCTTAATTGTACCCTAATCCCTCCCCATTCCTTAACCCTAACCCTAACTCCATCCCTAAACCTGACCCACGTCCGATGCCCTACCCTAACCATTGCCCTAATCTAAACCAGTACACAAACACTAACTCATGCCCTCAAACGTTCGCTAACCCTTAAGCATTGTCGTACCCTATCCTGTACCCTAATCCCTCCCCATTCCTTAACCCTAACCCTAAGCGAAACCCTGAACGTGACACTTTTCCGAGGCCTTACCCTCATCGGTGCCCTTGTCTTAACCAGTACACCAATACTAACTCGTGCCCTCACACGTACGCTAACACTAAACTGCAGCGGTACCCTAACCTGTACCCTAATCCCTCTCCATTCCCTAACCCTAACCCTAACCTGAAACCTAACCATGACACTCACCCGAAATTTTACCCTCACCCGCGTCCTAATTTTAACCAGTACATCAACACCAACCCATGCCCTCTAACGTACGCTAACCCTAAGCCATTGCCGTACCCTAACCTGTACCCTAATCAATCCCCATTCCCTAACCCTAACCCTTAACGTGACCCTCTTCCGAGGCCTTACCCTCACCCGTGCCCTAATCGTATGCAGTACACTAACACTAACTAGTGACCTCATACGTACGCTAAACCTTATGCGTTGTGGTCCCCTAAACTGTGCCCTAATATCTCCCCATTCCCTAACCCTAACCCTAACCCGAATTCTATCCCTGACCCTCACCCGAAACCTTACCCTCACCCGTGCCCTAATCTTAACCAGGACACCAACACTAACTCGTGCCCTCACACGTACACCCACCCTTAATCGTAGTCGTACCCTAAACTGTACCCTAATCCCTCCTCATTCCCTAACCCTAACCCTAACCCGAATCCTAACCCTGACCCTCACCTGAAGCCTTACCCTCATACGTGCCCTAATCTTAACCAGGACACTAACACTAACCCTTGCCCTCACACGAACGCTAACCCTTAAGCACTGTCGTACCCTAAGCTGTACCCTAATCCCTCTGCATTCCTTAACCCTAACCCTAACACGAATCCTAACCCTGAACCTCACCCGAAGCCTTACCCTCACCCGTGCCCTAATCTTAACCAGGACACCAACACTAACTCGTGCCCTCACACGTACGCTAAACCTTAAGCGTTGTCGTACCATAAATTGTACCCTAATCCCTCCCCCTTCCTTAACACTAAGCCTAAGCCCATCCCTAAACCTGACCCACGTCTGATGCCCTACACTAAACAATGCCCTAATCTTAACCAGTACACAAACACTAACTCATGCCCTCAAACGTATGTTAACCCTTAAGCAGTGTCGTACCCTATCCTGTACCCTAATCCCTCCCCATTCCCTAACCCTAACCCTAAGCGAAACCCTGAACGTGACCCTTTTCCGAGGCCTTATCCTCATCGGGGCCCTTGTCTTAACCAGTACACCAACACTAACTCGTGCCCTCACACTTACGCTAACCCTTAAGCATTGTCGTACCCTAACCTGTACCCTAATCCTTCTGCATTCCCTAACCCTAACCCTAACCCGAATCCTAACCCTGACCCTCACCCGAAGCCTTACGCTCACCCGTGCCCTAATCTTAACCAGGACACCAACACTAACTCGTGCCCTCACACGTATGCTAAATCTTAAGCGTTGTCGTACCCTAAATTGTACCCTAATCCCTCCCCATTCCTTAACCCTAACCCTAACTCCATCCCTAAACCTGACCCACGTCCGATGCCCTACCCTAACCAATGCCCTAAACTTAACCAGTACACAAACACTAACTCATGCCCTCAAACGTACGTAAACCCTTAAGCATTGTCGTACCCTATCCTGTACCCTAATCCCTCCCCATTCCCTAACCCTAACCCCAAGCGAAACCCTGAACGTGACCCTTTTCCGAGGCCTTACCCTCATCGGTGCCCTTGTCTTAACCAGTACACCAACACTAAATCGTGCCCTCACACTTACGCTAACCCTGAAGCATTGTCGTACCCTAACCTGTACCCTAATCCCTCTCCATTCCCTAACCCTAACCCTAACCCGAATCCTAACCCTGACCCTCACCCGAAGCCTTACCCTCAACCGTGCCCTAATCTTAACCAAGACACCAAGACTAACTCGTGCCCTCACACGTACGCTAACACTAAACCGCAGCAGTACCCTAACCTGTACCCTAATCCCTCTCCATTCCCTAAGCCTAACCCTAACCTGAAACCTAACCATGACACTCACCCGAAATTTTACCCACACCCGTGTCCTAATTTTAACCAGTACATCAACACTAACCCATGCCCTCTAACGTACGCTAACCCTAAGCCATTGCCGTACCCTAACCTGTACCCTAATCAATCCCCATTCCCTAACCCTAACCCTAACCCGAATTCTATCCCTGACCCTCACCCGAAACCTTACCCTCACCCGTGCCCTAATCTTAACCAGGACACCAACACTAACTCGTGCCCTCACACGTACGCCCACCCTTAATCGTTGTCGTACCCTAAACTGTACCCTAATCCCTCTCCATTCCCTAACACTAACCCTAACCCGAATCCTAACCCTGACCCTCACCTGAAGCCTTACCCTCACCTGTGCCGTAATCTTATCCAGGACACTAACACTAACCCTTGCCCTCACACGAACGCTAACCCTTAATCACTGTCGTACCCTAAGCTGTACCCTAATCCCTCTGCATTCCTTAACCCTAACCCTAACACGAATCCTAACCCTGACCCTCACCTGAAGCCTTACCCTCACCCGTGCCCTAATCTTAACCAGGACACCAAGACTAACTCGTGCCCTCACACGTACGCTAACACTTAACCGCAGCGGTACCCTAACCTGTACCCTAATCCCTCTCCATTCCTTAACCCTAACCCTAACCTGAAACCTAACCATGACACTCACCCGAAACTTTACCCTTACCCGTGTCCTAATTTTAACCAGTACATCAACACTAACCCATGCCCTCTAACGTACGCTAACCTTAAGCCATTGCCGTACCCTAACCTGTACCCTAATCAATTCCCATTCCCTAACCCTAACCCTAACCCTAACCCTTAACGTGACCCTCTTCCGAGGCCTTACCCTCACCCGTGCCCTAATCGTAAGCAGTACACTAACACTAACTAGTGACCTCACACGTACGCTAAACCTTAAGCGTTGTGGTACCCTAAACTGTGCCCTAATATCTCCCCATTCCCTAACCCTAACCCTAACCCGAATTCTATCCCTGACCCTCACCCGAAACCTTACCCTCACCCGTGCCCTAATCTTAAACAGGACACCAACACTAACTCGTGCCCTCACACGTACGCTAACCGTTAAGCATTGTCGTACCCTAACCTGTACCCTAATCCCTCTGCGTTCCTTAACCGTAACCCTAACACGAATCCTAACCCTGACCCTCACCAGAAGCCTTACCCTCACCCGTGGCCTAATCTTAACCAGGACACCAACACTAACTCGTGCCCTCACAGGTACGCTAAATCTTAAGCGTTGTTGTACCCTAAATTGTACCCTAATCCCTCCCCATTCCTTAACCCTAACCCTAACCCCATCCCTAAACCGGACCCACTTCCGATGCCCTACACTAACCAATGCCCTAAATTTAACCAGTACACAAACACTAATCCATGCCCAAAAACGTACGTTAACCATTAAGCATTGTCATACCCTATCCTGTAACCTAATCCCTTCCCATTCCCTAACCATAACCCTAAGCGAAACCCTGAACGTGACCCTTTTCCAACGCCTTACCCTCATCGGTGCCCTTGTGTTAACCAGTACACCAACACTAACTCGTGTCCTCACACTTACGCTAACCCTTAAGCATTGTCGTACCCTTACATGTACCCTAATCCCTCTCCATTCCCTAACCCTAATCCTAACCCGAATCCTAAACCTGACCCTCAACCGAAGCCTTACCCTCACCCGTGCCCTAATCTTAACCAGGACACCAAGACTAACTCGTGCCCTCACACGTACGCTAACACTAAACCGCAGCGGTACCCTAACCTGTACCCTAATCTCTCTCCATTCCCTAACCCTAACCCTAACCTGAAACCTAACCATGACACTCACCCGAAACTTTACCCTCACCCGTGTCCTTATTTTAACCAGTACATCAACACTAACCCATGCCCACTAACGTACGCTAACCTTAAGCCATTGCCGTACCCTAACCTGTACCCTAATCAATTCCCATTCCCTAACCCTAACCCTAACCCTAACCCTTAACGTGACCCTCTTCCGAGGCCTTACCCTCACCCGTGCCCTAATCGTAAGCAGTACACTAACACTAACTAGTGACCTCACACGTACGCTAAACCTTAAGCGTTGTGGTACCCTAAACTGTGCCCTAATATCTCCCAATTCCCTAACCCTAACCCTAACCCGAATTCTATCCCTGACCCTCACCCGAAACCTTACCCTCACCCGTGCCCTAATCTTAACCAGGACCCCAACACTAACTCGTGCCCTCACACGTACGCCCACCCTTAATCGTTGTCGTACGCTAAACTGTACACTGATCCCTCCCCATTCCCTAACACTAACCCTAACCCGAATCCTAACCCTGACCCTCACCTGAAGCCTTATCCTCACCCGTGCCCTAATCTTAACCAGGACACTAACACTAACACTTGCCCTCACACGAACGCTAACCCTTAAGCACTGTCGTACCCTAAGCTGTACCCTAATCCCTCTGCATTCCTTAACCCTAACCCTAACACGAATCCTAACCCTGACCCTCACCCGAAGCCTTACCCTCACCCGTGCCCTAATCTTAACCAGGACACCAACACTAACTCGTGCCCTCACACGTACGCTAAACCTTAAGCGTTGTCGTACCCTAAATTGTACCCTAATCCCTCCCCATTCCTTAACCCTAACCCTAAACCAATCCCTAAACCGGACCCACTTCCGATGCCCAACACTAACCAATGCCCTAAGCTTAACCAGTACACAAACACTAACCCATGCCCTCAAACGTACGCTAACCCTTAAGCATTGTCGTACCCTCTCTTGTACCCTAATCCCTCCCCATTCCTTAACCCTAACGCTAAGCGAAACCCTGAACGTGACCCTCTTCCGAGGCCTTACACTCATCGGTGTCCTTGTCTTAACCAGTACACCAACACTAACTCGTGCCCTCACACTTACGCTAACTCTTAAGCATTGCCGTACCCTAACCTGTACCCTAATCCCTCTCCATTCCCTAACCCTAACCCTAACCCGAATCCTAACCCTGACCCTCACCCGAAGCCTTACCCTCACCCGTGCCCTAATCTTAACCAGGACACCAAGACTAACTCTTGCCCTCACACGTACGTTAACACTAAACCACAGCGGTACCCTAACCTGTACCCTAATCCCTCTCCATTCCCTAACCCTAACCCTAACCTGAAACCTAACCATGACACTCACCCAAAACTTTACCCTCACCCGTGTCCTAATTTTAACCAGTACATCAACACTAACCCATGCCCTCTAACGTACGCAAACCCTAAGCCATTGCCGTACCCTAACCTGTACCCTAACCAATCCACATTCCCTAACCCTAACCCTAACCCTAACCCTTAACGTGACCCTCTTCCTAGGCCTTACCCTCACCCGTGCCCTAATCGTAAGCAGTACACTAACACTAACTAGTGACCTCACACGTACGCTAACCCTTAATCGTTGTCGTACGCTAAGCTGTACCCTAATCCCTCTGCATTCCTTAACCCTAACCCTAGCACGAATATTAACCCTGACCCTCACCCGAAGCCTTACCCTCACTCGTGCCCTAATCATAACCAGGACACTAACACTAACCCTTGCCCTCACACGAACGCTAACCCTTAAGCACTGTCGTACTCTAAGCTGTACCCTAATCCCTCTGCATTCCTTAACCCTAACCCTAACCCGAATCCTAACCCTGAGCCTCACCCGAAGCCTTACCCTCACCTGTGCCCTAATCTTAACCAGGACACCAAGACTAACTCGTTCCCTCACACGTACGCTAACACTAAACCGCAGCGGTACCCTAAACTGTACCCTAATCCCTCTCCATTCCCTATCCCTAATCCTAACCTCAAACCTAACCATGACACTCACCCGACACTTTACCCTCTCCCCTGTGCTAATTTTAACCAGTACATCAACACTAACCCATGCCCTCTAACGTACGCTAACCCTATGCCGTTGCCGTACCCTAACCTGTACCCTAATCAATCCCCATTCCCTAACCCTAACCCTAACCCTAACCCTTAACGTGACCCTCTTCCGAGGCCTTTCCCTCACCCGTGCCCTAATCGTAAGCAGTACACTAACACTAACTAGTGACCTCACACGTACTCTAAACCTTAAGCGTTGTCGTACCCTAAATTGTACCCTAATCCCTCCCCATTCCTTAACCCTAACCCTAACCCCATCCCTAAACCTGACCCACTTCCGATGCCCTACCCTAACCAATGCCCTAATCTTAACCAGTACACAAACACTAACTCATGCCCCAAAACGTACGTTAACCCTTAAGCATTGTCGTACCCTATCCTCTACCCTAATCCCTCCCCATTCCCTAAAAATAACCCTAAGCGAAACCCTGAACGTGACCCTTTTCCGAGGCCTTACCCTCATCGGTGTCCTTGTCTTAACCAGTACACCAACACTACCTCGTGCCCTCACACTTACGCTAACCCTAAGCCATTGCCGTACACTAACCTGTACCCTAAACCCTCTCCATTCCCGAACCCTAACCCTAACCCGAATCCTAACCCTGACCCTCACCCGAAGCCTTACACTCACCCGTGCCCTAATCTTAACCAGGACATCAAGACTAACTCGTGCCCTCACACGTACGCTAACCCTTAATCGTTGTCGTACCCTAAACTGTACCCTAATCCCTCCCCATTCCCTAACCCTAACCCTAACCCGAATCCTAACCCTGACACTCACGTGAAGTCTTACCCTCACCCGTGCCCTAATCTTAACCAGAACACTAACACTAACCCTTGCCCTCACACGAACGCTAACCCTTAAACACTGTCGTACCCTAAGCTGTACCCTAATCCCTCTGCATTCCTTAACCCTAAACCTAACCCGAATTCTATCCCTGACCCTCACCCGAAACCTTACTCTCACCCGTGCCCTAATCTTAACCAGGACACCAACACTAACTCGTGCCCTCACACGTACGCTAACCCTTAATCGTTGTCGTACCCTAAACTGTACCCTAATCCCTCCCCATTCCCTAACCCTAACCCTAACCCGAATCCTAACCCCGACCCTCACCTGAAGCCTTACCCTCACCCGTGCCTTAATCTTAACCAGGACACTAACACTAACCCTTGCCCTCACACGAACGCTAACCCTTAAGCACTGTCGTACCCTAAGCTGTACCCTAATCCCTCTGCATTCCTCAACCCTAACCCTAACACGAATCCTAACCCTGACCCTCACCCGAAGCCTTACCCTCACCCGTGCCCTAATCTTAACCAGGACACCAACACTAACTCGTGCCCTCACACGTACGCTAAACCTTAAGCGTTGTCGTACCCTAAACTGTAACCTAATCCCTCCCCATTCCTTAACCCTAACCCTAACCCCATCCCTAAACCTAAGCCACTTCCGATGTCCTACACTAACCAATGCCCTAATCTTAACCAGTACACAAACACTAACTCATGCCCTCAAACGTACGCTAACCCTTAAGCATTGTCGTACCCTATCCTGTACCCTAATCCCTCCCCATTCCCTAACCCTAACGCTAAGCGAAACCCTGAACCTGACCCTTTTCCGAGGCCTTACCCTCATCGGTGCCCTTGTCTTAACCAGTACACCAACAATAACTCGTGCCCTCACACTTACGCTAACCCTTAAGCATTGTCGTACCCTAACATGTACCCTAATCCCTCTCCATTCCCTAAACCTAACCCTAACCCGAATCCTAACCCTGACCCTCACCCGAAGCCTTACCCTCACCCGTGCCCTAATCTTAACCAGGACACAAAGACTAACTCGTGCCCTCACACGTACGCTAACACTAAACCGCAGCGGTACCCTAAGCTGTACCCTAATCCCTCTCCATTCCCTAACCCTAACCCTAAACTGAAACCTAACCATGACACTCACCCGAAACTTCACCCTCACCCGTGTCCTAATTTTAACCAGTACATCAACACTAACCCATGCCCTCTAACGTACGCTAACCCTAAGCCATTGCCGTACCCTAACCTGTACCCTAATCAATCCCCATTCCCTAACCCTAACCCTAACCCTAACCCTTAACGTGACCCTCTTCCGAGGCCTTACACTCACCCGTGCCCTAATCGTAAGCAGTACACTAACACTAACTAGTGACCTCACACGTACGCTAAACCTTAAGCATTGTGGTACCCTATACTGTGCCCTAATATCTCCCCATTCCCTAACACTAACCCTAACCCGAATTCTATCCCTGACCCTCACCTGAAACCTTACCCTCACCCGTGCCCTAACCTTAACCAGGAGAACAACACTAACTCGTGCCCTCACACGTACGCTAACCCTTAATCGTTGTCGTACCCTAAACTATACCCTAATCCCTCCCCATTCCCTAACCCTAACCCTAACCCGAATCCTAACCCCGACCCTCACCTGAAGCCTTACCCTCACCCGTGCCTTAATCTTAACCAGGACACTAACACTAACCCTTGCCCTCACACGAACGCTAACCCTTAAGCACTGTCGTACCCTAAGCTGTACCCTAATCCCTCTGCATTCCTCAACCCTAACCCTAACACGAATCCTAACCCTGACCCTCACCCGAAGCTTTACCCTCACCCGTGACTCAATCTTATCCAGGACACCAACACTAACTCGTGCCCTCACACGTACGCTAAACCTTAAGCGTTGTCGTACCCTAAACTGTAACCTAATCCCTCCCCATTCCTTAACCCTAACCCTAACCCCATCCCTAAACCTGACCCACTTCCGATGCCCTACCCTAACCAATGCCCTAATCTTAACCTGTACACAAACACTAACTCATGCCATCAAACGTACGGTAAACCTTAAGCATTGTCGTACCCTATCCTGTACCCTAATCCCTCCCCATTCACTAACCCTGACCCTAAGCGAAAGCCTGAACGTGACCCTTTTCCGAGGCCTTACTCTCATTGGTGCCCTTGTCTTAACCAGTACACCAACACTAACTCGTGCCCTCACACTTACGCTAACCCTTAAGCATTGTCGTACCCTAACCAGTACCCTAATCCGTCTCCATTCCCTAACCCTATCCCTAACCCGAATCCTAACCCTGACCCTCACCCGAAGCCTTACCCTCACCCGTGCCCTAATCTTAACCAGGACACCAAGACTAATTCATGCCCTCACACGTACGCTAACACTAAACCGCAGCGGTACCCTAACCTGTACCCTAATCCCTCTCCATTCCCTAACCCTAACCCTAACCTGAAACCTAACCATGACACTCACCCGAAACTTTACCCTCACCCGTGTCCTAATTTTAACCAGTACATCAACAATAACCCATGCCCTCTAACGTACGCTAACCCTAAGCCATTGCCGTACCCAAACCTGTACCCTAATCAATCCCCATTCCCTAACCCTAACCCTAACCCTTAACGTGACCCTCTTCCGAGGCCTTACCCTCACCCGTGCCCTAATCGTAAGCAGTACACTAACACTAACTAGTGACCTCACACGTACGCTAAACCTTAAGCATTGTGGTACCCTAAAATGTACCCTAATCCCTCCCTATTCCCTAACCCTAACCCTAACCCGAATCCTAACCCTGACCCTCACCTGAATCCTTACCCTTACCCGTGCCCTAATCTTAACCAGGACACTACCACTAACCCTTGCCCTCACACGAACGCTAACCCTTAAGCACTGTCGTACCCTAAGCTGTACCCTAATCCCTCTGCATTCCTTAACCCTAACCCTAACACGAATCCTAACCCTGACCCTCAACCGAAGCTTTACCCTCACCCGTGCCCTCATCTTAACCAGGACACCAACACTAACCCATACCCTCTAACGTACGCTAACCATAAGCCATTGCCGTACCCTAATCTGTACCCTAATCAATCCCCATTCCCTAACCCTAACCCTAACCCTAACCCTTAACGTGACCCTCTTCCGAGGCCTTACCCTCACCCGTGCCCTAATCTTAATCAGGACACTAACACTAACACTTGCCCTAACACGAACGCTAACCCTTAAGCACTGTCGTACCCTAAGCTGTACCCTAATCCCTCTGCATTCCTTTACCCTAACCCTAACACGAATCCTAACCCTGACCCTCACCCGAAGCCTTACCCTCACCCGTGCCCTAATCTTAACGAGGACACCAACACTAACTTGTGCCCTCACACGTACGCTAAACCTTAAGCGTTGTCGTACCCTAAATTGTACCCTAATCTCTCCCCATTCCTTAACCCTAACCCTAACCCCATCCCTAAACCTGACCCACTTCCGATGCCCTACCCTAACCAATGCCCTAATCTTAACCAGTACACAAACACTAACTCATGCCCTCAACCGTATGCTAACCCTTAAGCATTGTCGTACCCTATCCTGTACCCTAATACCTCCCCATTCCCTAACCCTAACCTTAAGCGAAACAGTGAACGTGACCCTTTTCTGAGACCTTACCCACATCGGTGCCCTTGTCTTAACCAGTACACCAACACTAACTCGTGCCCTCACACTTACGCTAACCTTTAAGCATTGTCATACCCTAACCTCTACCCTAATCACTCTCCATTCCCTAACCCTAACCTTAACCCGAATCCTAACCCTGACCCTCACCCGAAGCCTTACCCTCACCCGTGCCCTAATCTTAACCGGGACACCAAGACTAACTCGTGCCCTCACACGTACGCTAACGCTAAACCGCAGTGGTACCCTAACCTGTACCCTAATCCCTCTCCATTCCCTAACCCTAACCCTAACCTGAAACCTAACCATGACACTCACCCGAAAATTTACCCTCACCCGTGTCCTAATTTTAACCAGTACATCAAAACTAACCCATGCCCTCTAACTTACGCTAACCCTAAGCCATTGCCGTACCCTAACCTGTACCCTAATCAATCCCCATTCCCTAACCCTAACCCTAACCCTAACCCTTAACGTGACCCTGTTCCGAGGCCTTACCCTCACCCGTGCCCTAATCGTAAGCAGTACACTAACACTAACTAGTGACCTCACACGTACGCTAAAACTTAAGCGTTGTGGTACCCTAAACTGTGCCCTAATATCTCCCCATTCCCTAACCCTAACCCTAACCCGAATTCTATCCCTGACCCTCACCCGAAACCTTACCCTCACCCGTGTCCTAATCTTAACCAGGACACCAACACTAACTAGTTCCCTCACACGTACGCTAACCCTTAATCGTTTTCGTACCCTAAACTGTACCCTAATCCCTCCCCATTCCCTAACCCTAACCCTAACCCGAATCCTAACCCTGACACTCACCTGAAACCTTACCCTGACTCGTGCCCAAATCTTAACCAGGACACTAACACTAACCCTTGCCCTCACACGAACGCTAACCCTTAAGCACTGTCGTACCCTAAGCTGTACCCTAATCCCTCTGCATTCCTTAACCCTAACCCTAACACGAATCCTAACCCTGACCCTCACCTGAAGCCTTACCCTCACCCGTGCCCTAATCTTAACCAGGACACCAACACTAACTTGTGCCCTCACACGTATGCTAAACCTTAAGCGTTGTCGTACCCTAAATTGTACCCTAATCCCTCCCCGTTCCTTAACCCTAACCCTAACCCCATCCCTAAACCTGACCCACTTCCGATGCCCTACCCTAACCAATGCCCTAATCTTAACCAGTACATAAACACTAACTCATGCCCTCTAACGTACGCTAACCCTAAGCCATTGCCGTACCCTAACCTGTACCCTAATCAATCCCCATTTCCTAACCTTACCCTAACCTTAACCCTTAACGTGACCCTCTTCCGAGGCCTTACCCTCACCCGTGCCCTAATCGTAAGCAGTACACTAACACTAACTAGTGACCTCACACATACGCTAAACCTTAAGCGTTGTGGTACCCTACACTGTGCCCTAATATCTCCCCATTCCCTAACAGTTTCCCTAACCTGAGTTCTATCCCTGACCCTCACCCTAAACCTTACCCTCACCCGTGCCCTAATATTAACCAGGACACCAACACTAACACGTGCCCTCACACGTACGCTAACCCTTAATCGTTGTCGTACCCTAAACTGTACCCTAATCACTCCCCATTCCCTAACCCTAACCGTAACCCCAACCCTAAACCTGACCCTCACCTGAAGCCTTACCCTCATCCGTGCCCTAATCTTAACCAGGACACTAACACTAACCCTTGCCCTCACACGAACGCTAACCCTTAAGCACTGTCGTACCCTAAGCTGTACCCTAATCCCTCTGCATTCCTTAACCCTAACCCTAACACGAATCCAAACCCTGACCCTCACCCGAAGCCTTACCCTCACCCGTGCCCTAATCTTAACCAGGACACCAACACTAACTTGTGCCCTCACACGTACGCTAAACCTTAAGCGTTGTCGTACCCTAAATTGTACCCTAATCCCTCCCCGTTCCTTAACCCTAACCCTAACCCCATCCCTAAACCTGACCCACTTCCGATGCCCTACCCTAACCAATGCCATAATCTTAACCAGTACACAAACACTAACTCATGCCCTCAAACGTACGCTAACCCTTAAGCATTGTCGTACCCTATCCTGTACCCTAATCCCTCCCCATTCCCTAACCCTAAACATAAGCGAAACCCTGAACGTGACCCTTTTCCGAGGCCTTACCCTCATCGGTGCCCTTGTCTTAACCAGTACACCAACACTAACTCGTGCCCTCACACTTACGCTAACCCTTAAGCATTGTCGTACCCTAACCAGTACCCTAATCCGTCTCCATTCCCTAACCCTATCCCTAACCCGAATCCTAACCCTGACCCTCACCCGAAGCCTTACCCTCACCCGTGCCCTAATCTTAACCAGGACACCAAGACTAATTCATGCCCTCACACGTACGCTAACACTAAACCGCAGCGGTACCCTAACCTGTACCCTAATCCCTCTCCATTCCCTAACCCTAACCCTAACCTGAAACCTAACCATGACACTCACCCGAAACTTTACCATCACCCGTGTCCTAATTTTAACCAGTACATCAACACTAACCCTTGCCCTCTAACGTACGCTAACCCTAAGCCATTGCCGTACCCTAACCTGTACCCTAATCAATCCCCATTTCCTAACCTTACCCTAACCTTAACCCTTAACGTGACCCTCTTCCGAGGCCTTACCCTCACCCGTGCCCTAATCGTAAGCAGTACACTAACACTAACTAGTGACCTCACACGTACGCTAAACCTTAAGCGTTGTGGTACCCTAAACTGTGCCCTAATATCTCCCCATTCCCTAACAGTTTCCCTAACCCGAATTCTATCCCTGACCCTCACCCTAAACCTTACCCTCACCCGTGCCCTAATCTTAACCAGGACACCAACACTAACTCGTGCCCTCACACGTACGCTAACCCTTAATCGTTGTCGTACCCTAAACTGTACCCTAATCACTCCCCATTCCCTAACCCTAACAATAACCCCAATCCTAAACCTGACCCTCACCTGAAGCCTTACCCTCACCCGTGCCCTAATCTTAACCAGGACACTAACACTAACCCTTGCCCTCAGACAAACGCTAACCCTTAAGCACTGTCGTACCCTAAGCTGTACCCTAATCCCTCTGCATTCCTTAACCCTAACCCTAACACGAATCCTAACCCTGACCCTCACCCGTAGGCTTACCCTCACCCAGGCCCTAATCTTAACGAGGACACCAACACTAACATGTGCCCTCACACGTACGCTAAACCTTAAGCGTTGTCGTACCCTAAATTGTACCTTAATCCCTCCCCATTCCTTAACCCTAACCCTAACCCCATCCCTAAACCTGACCCACTTCCGATGCCCTACCCTATCCAATGCCCTAATCTTAACCAGTACACAAACACTAACTCATGCCCTCAAACGTACGCTAACCCTTAAGAATGGACGTACCCTATCCTGAACCCTAATCCCTCCCCATTCCCTAACCCTAACCCTAAGCGAAACCCTGAACGTGACCCTTTTCCGAGGCCTTACCCTCATCGGTGCCCTTGTCTTAACCAGTCCACCAACACTAACTCGTGCCCTCACACTTACGCTAACCCTTAAGCATTGTCGTACCCTAACCTGTACCCTAATCCCTCTCCATTCCCTAACCCTAACCCTAACCCGAATCCTAACCCTGACCCTCACCCGAAGCCTTACCCTCACCCGTGCCCTAATCTTAACCATGACACCAAGACTAACTCGTGCCCTCACACGTACGCTAACACTAAACCGCAGCGGTACCCTAACCTGTACCCTAATCCCTCTCCATTCCCTAACCCTAACCCTAACCTGAAACCTAACCATGACACTCACCCGAAACTTTACCATCACCCGTGTCCTAATTTTAACCAGTACATCAACACCAGCCCTTGCCCTCTAACGTACGCTAACCCTAAGCCATTGCCGTACCCTAACCTGTACCCTAATCAATCCCCATTTCCTAACCTTACCCTAACCTTAACCCTTAAAGTGACCCTCTTCCGAGGCCTTACCCTCACCCGTGCCCTAATCGTAAGCAGTACACTAACACTAACTAGTGACCTCACGCGTACGCTAAACCTTAAGCGTTGTGGTACCCTAAACTGTGCCCTAATATCTCCCCATTCCCTAACAGTTTCCCTAACCCGAATTCTATCCCTGACCCTCACCCTAAACCTTACCCTCACCCGTGCCCTAATCTTAACCAGGACACCAACACTAACTCGTGCCCTCACACGTACGCTAACCCTTAATCGTTGTCGTACCCTAAACTGTACGCTAATCACTCCCCATTCCCTAACCCTAACCCTAACCCCAATCCTAAACCTGACCCTCACTTGAAGCCTTACCCTCACCCGTGCCCTAATCTTAACCAGGACACTAACACTAACCCTTGCCCTCAGACGAACGCTAACCCTTAAGCACTGTCATACCCTAAGCTGTACCCTAATCCCTCTGCATTCCTTAACCCTAACCCTAACACGAATCCTAACCCTAACCCTCACCCGAATCCTTACCCTCACCCGTGCCCTAATCTTAACCAGTCCACCAACACTAACTCGTGCCCTCACACTTACGCTAACCCTTAAGCATTGTCGTACCCTAACCTGTACCCTAATCCCTCTCCATTCCCGAAACCTAACCCCAACCCGAATCCTAACCCTGACCCTCACGCGAAGCCTTACCCTCACCCGTGCCCTAATCTTAACCACGACACCAAGACTAACTCGTGCCCTCACACGTATGCTAACACTAAACCGCAGCGGTACCCTAACCTGTACCCTAATCCCTCTCCATTCCCTAACCCTAACCCTAACCTGAAACCTAGCCATGACACTCACCCGAAACTTTACCCTCATCCGTGTCCTAATTTTAACCAGTACATCAACACTAACAAATGCCCTCTAACGTACGCTAACCCTACGCCATTGCCGTACACTAACCTGTACCCTAATCAATCCCCATTCCCTAACCCTAACCCTAACCCTAACCCTTAACGTGACCCTCTTCCGAGGCCTTACCCTCACCCGTGCCCTAATCGTAAGCAGTACACTAACACTAACTAGTGACCTCACACGTACGCTATACCTTAAGCGTTGTGGTACCCTAAACTGTGCCCTAATATCTCCCCATTCCCTAACCCTAACCCTAACCCGAATTCTATGCCTGACCCTCACCCGAAACTTTACCCTCACCCGTGCCCTAATCTTAACCAGGACACCAACACTAACTCGTGCCCTCACACGTACGCTAACCCTTAATCGTTGTCGTACCCTAAACTGTACCCTAATCCCTCCCCATTCCCTAACCCTAACCCTAACCCGAATCCTAACTCTGACCCTCACCTGAAGCCTTACCCTCACCCGTGCCCTAATCTTAACCAGGACACTAACACTAACCCTTGCCCTCACACGAATGCTTACCCTTAAGCACTGTCGTACCCTAAGCTGTACCCTAATCCCTCTGCATTCCTTAACCCTAACCCTAACCCGAATCCTAACCCTCACCCTCACCCGAAGCCTAACCCTCACCCGTGCCCTAATCTTAACCAGGACACCAAGACTAACTTGTGCCCTCACATGTACGCTAACACTAAACCACAGCGGTACCCTAACCTGTACCCTAATCCCTCTCCATTCCCTAACCCTAACCCTAACCTGAAACCTAACCATGACACTCACCCGAAACTTTACCCTCACCCCTGTCCTAATTTTAAACAGTACATCAACACTAACCCATGCCCTCTAACGTACGCTAACCCTAAGCCATTGCCGTACCCGAACCTGTACCCTAATCAATCCCCATTTCCTAACCCTAACCCAAACCCTAACCCTTAACGTGACCCTCTTCCGAGGCCTTACCCTCACCCGAGCCCTAATAGTAAGCAGTACACTAACACTAACTAGTGACCTCACACGTACGCTAAACCTTAAGCGTTGTGGTACCCTAAACTGTGCCCTAATATCTCCCCATTCCCTAACCCTAACCCTAACCCGAATTCTATCCCTGACCCTCACCCGAAACCTTACTCTCACCCGTGCCCTAATCTTAACCAGGACACCAACACTAACTCGTGCTCTCACACGTACGCTAACCCTTAATCGTTGTCGTACCCTAAACTGTACCCTAATCCCTCCCCATTCCCTAACCCTAACCCTAACCCAAATCCTAACCCGACCCTCACCTGAAGCCTTACCCTCACCCGTGCCCTAATCTTAACCAGGAAACTAACACTAACCCTTGCCCTCACACGAACGCTAACCCTTAAGCACTGTCGTACCCTAAGCTGTACCCTAATCCCTCTGCATTCCTTAACACTAACCCTAACACGAATCCTAACCCTGACCCTCACCCGAAGCCTTACCCTCACCCGTGCCCTAATCTTAACCAGGACACCAACACTAACTTGTGCCCTCACACGTATGCTAAACCTTAAGCTGTGTCGTACCCTAAATTGTACCCTAATCCCTCCCCGTTCCTTAACCCTAACCCTAACCCCATCCCTAAACCTGACCCTCTTCCGATGCCCTACCCTAACCAATGCCCTAATGTTAACCAGTACACAAACACTAACTCATGCCCTCAAACGTACGCTAACCCTTAAGCATTGTCGTACCCTATCCTGTACCCTAATCCCTCCCCATTCCCTAACCCTAACCATAAGCGAAACCCTGAACGTGACCCGTTTCCGAGGCCTTACCCTCATCGGTGCCCTTGTCTTAACCAGTCCACCAATACTAACTCGTGCCCTCACACTTATGCTAACCCTTAAGCATTGTCGTACCATAACCTGTACCCTAATCCCTCTCCATTCCCTAACCCTAACCCTAACCCGAATCCTAACCCTGACCCTCACCCGAAGCCTTACCCTCACCCGTGCCCTAATCTTAACCATGACACCAAGACTAACTCGTGCCCTCACACGTACGCTAACACTAAACCGCAGCGGTACCCTAACCTGTACCCTAATCCCTCTCCATTCCCTAACCCTAACCCTAACCTGAAGCCTAACCATGACACTCACCCGAAACTTTACCATCACCCGTGTCCTAATTTTAACCAGTACATCAACACTAACCCTTGCCCTCTAACGTACGCTAACACTAAGCCATTGCCGTACCCTAACCTGTACCCTAATCAATCACCATTTCCTAACCTTACCCTAACCTTAACCCTTAACGTGACCCTCTTCCGAGGCCTTACCCTCACCCGTGCCCTAATCGTAAGCAATACACTAACACTAACTAGTGACCTCACACGTACGCTAAACCTTAAGCGTTGTGGTACCCTAAACTGTGCCCTAATATCTCCCCATTCCCTAACAGTTTCCCTAACCCGAATTCTATCCCTGACCCTCACCCTAAACCTTACCCTCACCGTGCCCTAATCTTAACCAGGACACCAACACTAACTCGTGCCCTCACACGTACGCTAACCCTTAATCGTTGTCGTACCCTAAACTGTACCCTAATCACTCCCCATTCCCTAACCCTAACCCTAACCCCAATCCTAAACCTGACCCTCACCTGAAGCCTTACCCTCACCCGTGCCCTAATCTTAACCAGGACACTGACACTAACCATTGCCCTCACACGAACGCTAACCCTTAAGCACTGTCGTACCCTAAGCTGTACCCTAATCCCTCTGCATTCCTTAACCCTAACCCTAACACGAATCCAAACCCTGACCCTCACCCGAAGCCTTACCCTCACCCGTGCCCTAATCTTAACCAGGACACCAACACTAACTTGTGCCCTCACACGTACGCTAAACCTTAAGCGTTGTCGTACCCTAAATTGTACCCTAATCCCTCCCCGTTCCTTAACCCTAACCCTAACCCCATCCCTAAACCTGACCCACTTCCGATGCCCTACCCTAACCAATGCCATAATCTTAACCAGTACACAAACACTAACTCATGCCCTCAAACGTACGCTAACCCTTAAGCATTGTCGTACCCTATCCTGTACCCTAATCCCTCCCCATTCCCTAACACTAAACATAAGCGAAACCCTGAACGTGACCCTTTTCCGAGGCCTTACCCTCATCGGTGCCCTTGTCTTAACCAGTCCACCAACACTAACTCGTGCCCTCACACTTACGCTAACCCTTAAGCATTGTCGTACCCTAACCTGTACCCTAATCCCTCTCCATTCCCTAACCCTAACCCTAACCCGAATCCTAACCCTGACCCTCACCCGAAGCCTTACCCTCACCCGTGCCCTAATCTTAACCATGACACCAAGACTAACTCATGCCCTCAAACGTACGCTAACCCTTAAGCATGGACGTAACCTATCCTGTACTCTAATCCCTCCCCATTCCCTAACCCTAACCCTAAGCGAAACCCTGAACGTGACCCTTTTCAGAGGCCTTAACCTCATCGTTGCCCTTGTCTTAACCAGTACACCAACACAAGCTCGTGCCCTCACACTTACGCTAACCCTTAAGCATTGTCGTACCGTAACCTGTACCCTAATCCCTCTCCATTCCCGAACCCTAACCCCAACCCGAATCCTAACCCTGACCCTCACGCGAAGCCTTACCCTCAACCGTGCCCTAATCTTAACCAGGACACCAACACTAACTCGTGCCCTCACACGTACGCTAAACCTTAAGCCTTGTCGTACCCTAAATTGTACCCTAATCCTTCCCCATTCCTTAACCCTAACCCTAACCCCATCCCTAAACCTGACCCACTTCCGATGCCCTACCTTAAACAATGCCCTAACCTTAACCAGTACACAAACACTAACTCATGCCCTCAAACGTACGCTAACCCTTAAGCATTGTCGTACCCTATCCGGTACCCTAATCCCTCCCCATTCCCTAACCCTAACCCTAAGCGAAACCCTGAACGTGACCCTTTTCCGAGGCCTTACCCTCATCGGTGCCTTTGTCTTAACCAGTACACCAACACTAACTCGTGCCCTCACACTTACGCTAACCCTTAAGCATTGTCGTACCCTAACCTGTACCCTAATCCCTCTCCATTCCCGAACCCTAACCCTAAACCGAATCCTAACCCTGACCCTCACCCGAAGCCTTAATCTCACCCGTGCCCTAATCTTAACCAGGACACCAAGACTAACTCGTGCCCTCACACGTATGCTAACACTAAACCGCAGCGGTACCCTAAACTGTACCCTAATCCCTCTCCATTCCCTAACCCTAACCCTAACCTGAAACCTAGCCATGACACTCACCCGAAACTTTACCCTCACCCGTGTCCTAATTTTAACCAGTACATCAACACTAACAAATGCCCTCTAACGTACGCTAACCCTACGCCATTGCCGTACACTAACCTGTACCCTAATCAATCCCCATTCCCTAACCCTAAACCTAACCCTAACCCTTAACGTGACACTGTTCCGAGGCCTTACCCTCACCCGTGCCCTAATCGTAAGCAGTACACTAACACTAAATAGTGACCTCACACGTACGCTATACCTTAAGCGTTGTGGTACCCTAAACTGTGCCCTAATATCTCCCCATTCCCTAACCCTAACCCTAACCCGAATTCTATCCCTGACCCTCACCCGAAACCTTACCCTCACCCGTGCCCTAATCTTAACCAGGACACCAACACTAACTCGTGCCCTCACACATACGCTAACCCTTAATCGTTGTCGTACCCTAAGCCGTACCCTAATCCCTCTGCATTCCTTAACCCTAACCCTAACACGAATCCTAACCCTGACCCTCACCCGAAGCTTTACCCTCACCCGTGCCCTAATCTTAACCAGGACACCAACACTAACTCGTGCCCTCACACGTACGCTAAACCTTAAGCGTTGTCGTACCCTAAACTGTTACCTAATCCCTCCCCATTCCTTAACCCTAACCCTAACCCCATCCCTAAACCTGACCCACTTCCGATGCCCTACCCTAACCAATGCCCTAATCTTAACCAGTACACAAACACTAACTCCTGCCCTCAAACGTACGTTAACCGTTAAGCATTGTCGTACCCTATCCTGTACCCTAATCCCTCCCCATTCCCTAACCCTAACCCTAAGCGAAACCCTGAACGTGACCCTTTTCCGAGGCCTTACCCTCATCGGTGCCCTTGTCTTAACCAGTACACCAACACTAACTCGTGCCTTCACACTTACGCTAACCCTTAAGCATTGTCGTACCCTAACCAGTACCCTAATCCGTCTCCATTCCCTAACCCTATCCCTAACCCGAATCCTAACCCTGACTTTCACCCGAAGGTTACCCTCACCCGTGCCCTAATCTTAACCAGGACACCAAGACTAACACGTGCCCTCACACGTACGCTAACACTAAACCGCAGCGGTACCCTAACCTGTACCCTAATCCCTCTTCATTCCCGAACCCTAACCCTAACCCGAATCCTAACCCTGACCCTCACCCGAAGCCTTAACCTCACCCGTGCCCTAATCTTAACCAGGACCCCAAGACTAACTCGTGCCCTCACACGTATGCTAACACTAAACCGCAGCGGTACCCTAACCTGTACCCTAATCCCTCTCCATTCCCTACCCCTAACCCTAACCTGAAACCTAGCCATGACACTCACCCGAAACTTTACCCTCACCCGTGTCCTAATTTTAACCAGTACATCAACACTAACAAATGCCCTCTAACGTACGCTAACCCTACGCCATTGCCGTACACTTACCTGTACCCTAATCAATCCCCATTCCCTAACCCTAACCCTAACCCTAACCCTTAACGTGACACTCTTCCGAGGCCTTACCCTCACCTGTGCCCTAATCGTAAGCAGTACACTAACACTAACTAGTGACCTCACACGTACGCTATACCTTAAGCGTTGTGGTACCCTAAACTGTGCCCTAATATCTCCCCATTCCCTAACCCTAACCCTAACCCGAATTCTATCCCTGACCCTCACCCGAAACCTTACCCTCACCCGTGCCCTAATCTTAACCAGGACACCAACACTAACTCGTGCCCTCACATGTACGCTAACCCTTAATCGTTGTCGTACCCTAAACTGTACCCTAATCCCTCCCCATTCCCTAACCCTAACGCTAACCAGAATCCTAACTCTGACCCTCACCTGAAGCCTTACCCTCACCCGTGCCCTAATCTTAACCAGGAAACTAACACTAACCCTTGCCCTCACACGAACGCTAACCCTTAAGCACTGTCGTACCCTAAGCTGTACCCTAATCCCTCTGCATTCCTTAACACTAACCCTAACACGAATCCTAACCCTGACCCTCACCCGAAGCCTTACCCTCACCCGTGCCCTAATCTTAACCAGGACACCAACACTAACTTGTGCCCTCACACGTATGCTAAACCTTAAGCTGTGTCGTACCCTAAATTGTACCCTAATCCCTCCCCGTTCCTTAACCCTAACCCTAACCCCATCCCTAAACCTGACCCTCTTCCGATGCCCTACCCTAACCAATGCCCTAATGTTAACCAGTACACAAACACTAACTCATGCCCTCAAACGTACGCTAACCCTTAAGCATTGTCGTACCCTATCCTGTACCCTAATCCCTCCCCATTCCCTAACCCTAACCATAAGCGAAACCCTGAACGTGACCCGTTTCCGAGGCCTTACCCTCATCGGTGCCCTTGTCTTAACCAGTCCACCAATACTAACTCGTGCCCTCACACTTATGCTAACCCTTAAGCATTGTCGTACCATAACCTGTACCCTAATCCCTCTCCATTCCCTAACCCTAACCCTAACCCGAATCCTAACCCTGACCCTCACCCGAAGCCTTACCCTCACCCGTGCCCTAATCTTAACCAGGACACCAAGACTAACTCGTGCCCTCACACGTACGCTAACACTAAACCGCAGCGGTACCCTAACCTGTACCCTAATCCCTCTCCATTCCCTAACCCTAACCCTAACCTGAAGCCTAACCATGACACTCACCCGAAACTTTACCATCACCCGTGTCCTAATTTTAACCAGTACATCAACACTAACCCTTGCCCTCTAACGTACGCTAACACTAAGCCATTGCCGTACCCTAACCTGTACCCTAATCAATCACCATTTCCTAACCTTACCCTAACCTTAACCCTTAACGTGACCCTCTTCCGAGGCCTTACCCTCACCCGTGCCCTAATCGTAAGCAATACACTAACACTAACTAGTGACCTCACACGTACGCTAAACCTTAAGCGTTGTGGTACCCTAAACTGTGCCCTAATATCTCCCCATTCCCTAACAGTTTCCCTAACCCGAATTCTATCCCTGACCCTCACCCTAAACCTTACCCTCACCGTGCCCTAATCTTAACCAGGACACCAACACTAACTCGTGCCCTCACACGTACGCTAACCCTTAATCGTTGTCGTACCCTAAACTGTACCCTACTCACTCCCCATTCCCTAACCCTAACCCTAACCCCAATCCTAAACCTGACCCTCACCTGAAGCCTTACCCTCACCTGTGCCCTAATCTTAACCAGGACACCAACACTAACTTGTGCCCTCAAACGTATGCTAAACCTTAAGCGTTGTCGTACCCTAAATTGTACCCTAATCCCTCCCCGTTCTTTAACCCTAACCCTAACCCCATCCCTAAACCTGACCCACTTCCGATGCCCTACCCTAACCAATTCCCTAACCTTAACCAGTACACAAACACTAACTCATGCCCTCAAACGTACGCTAACCCTTAAGCATTGTCGTACCCTATCCTGTAACCTAATCCCTCCCCATTCCCTAACCCTAACCATAAGCGAAACCCTGAACGTGACCCTTTTCCGAGGCCTTACCCTCATCGGTGCCCTTGTCTTAACCAGTCCACCAACACTAACTCGTGCCCTCACACTTACGCTAACCCTTAAGCATTGTCGTACCATAACCTGTACCCTAATCCCTCTCCATTCCCTAACCCTAACCCTAACCCGAATCCTAACCCTGACCCTCACCCGAAGCCTTACCCTCACCCGTGCCCTAATCTTAACCATGACACCAAGACTAACT
This sequence comes from Inia geoffrensis, assembly GCA_036417435.1. NCBI lineage: Eukaryota > Metazoa > Chordata > Mammalia > Artiodactyla > Iniidae > Inia > Inia geoffrensis. Next base: position 116,291 of record JAZAQT010000847.1, read on the forward strand.
CGTGCCCTCACACGTACGCTAACACTAAACCACAGCGGTACCCTAACCTGTACCCTAATCCCTCTCCATTCCCTAACCCTAACCCTAACCTGAAACCTAACCATGACACTCACCCGAAACTTTACCATCACCCGTGTCCTAATTTTAACCAGTACATCAACACTAACCCTTGCCCTCTAACGTACGCTAACCCTAAGCCATTGTCGTACCCTAACCTGTACCCTAATCAATCCCCATTTCCTAACCTTACCCTAACCTTAACCCTTAACGTGAACCTTTCCGAGGCCTTACCCTCACCCGTGCCCTAATCGAAAGCAGTACACTAACACTAACTAGTGACCTCACACGTACGCTAAACCTTAAGCGTTGTGGTACCCTAAACTGTGCCCTAATATCTCCCCATTCCCTAACAGTTTCCCTAACCCGAATTCTATCCCTGACCCTCACCCTAAACCTTACCCTCACCCGTGCCCTAATCTTAACCAAGACACCAACACTAACTCGTGCCCTCACACGTACGCTAACCCTTAATCGTTGTCGTACCCTAAACTGTACCCTAATCACTCCCCATTCCCTAACCCTAACCCTAACCCCAATCCTAAACCTGACCCTCACCTGAAGCCTTACCCTCACCCGTGCCCTAATCTTAACCAGGACACTGACACTAACCATTGCCCTCACACGAACGCTAACCCTTAAGCACTGTCGTACCCTAAGCTGTACCCTAATCCCTCTGCATTCCTTAACCCTAACCCTAACACGAATCCAAACCCTGACCCTCACCCGAAGCCTTACCCTCACCCGTGCCCTAATCTTAACCAGGACACCAACACTAACTTGTGCCCTCACACGTACGCTAAACCTTAAGCGTTGTCGTACCCTAAATTGTACCCTAATCCCTCCCCGTTCCTTAACCCTAACCCTAACCCCATCCCTAAACCTGACCCACTTCCGATGCCCTACCCTAACCAATGCCATAATCTTAACCAGTACACAAACACTAACTCATGCCCTCAAACGTACGCTAACCCTTAAGCATTGTCGTACCCTATCCTGTACCCTAATCCCTCCCCATTCCCTAACCCTAAACATAAGCGAAACCCTGAACGTGACCATTTTCCGAGGCCTTACCCTCATCGGTGCCCTTGTCTTAACCAGTCCACCAACACTAACTCGTGCCCTCACACTTACGCTAACCCTTAAGCATTGTCGTACCCTAACCTGTACCCTAATCCCTCTCCATTCCCTAACCCTAACCCTAACCCGAATCCTAACCCTGACCCTCACCCGAAGCCTTACCCTCACCCGTGCCCTAATCTTAACCATGACACCAAGACTAACTCATGCCCTCAAACGTACGCTAACCCTTAAGCATGGACGTAACCTATCCTGTACTCTAATCCCTCCCCATTCCCTAACCCTAACCCTAAGCGAAACCCTGAACGTGACCCTTTTCAGAGGCCTTAACCTCATCGTTGCCATTGTCTTAACCAGTACACCAACACAAGCTCGTGCCCTCACACTTACGCTAACCCTTAAGCATTGTCGTACCGTAACCTGTACCCTAATCCCTCTCCATTCCCGAACCCTAACCCCAACCCGAATCCTAACCCTGACCCTCACGCGAAGCCTTACCCTCAACCGTGCCCTAATCTTAACCAGGACACCAACACTAACTCGTGCCCTCACACGTACGCTAAACCTTAAGCCTTGTCGTACCCTAAATTGTACCCTAATCCTTCCCCATTCCTTAACCCTAACCCTAACCCCATCCCTAAACCTGACCCACTTCCGATGCCCTACCTTAAACAATGCCCTAACCTTAACCAGTACACAAACACTAACTCATGCCCTCAAACGTACGCTAACCCTTAAGCATTGTCGTACCCTATCCGGTACCCTAATCCCTCCCCATTCCCTAACCCTAACCCTAAGCGAAACCCTGAACGTGACCCTTTTCCGAGGCCTTACCCTCATCGGTGCCTTTGTCTTAACCAGTACACCAACACTAACTCGTGCCCTCACACTTACGCTAACCCTTAAGCATTGTCGTACCCTAACCTGTACCCTAATCCCTCTCCATTCCCGAACCCTAACCCTAAACCGAATCCTAACCCTGACCCTCACCCGAAGCCTTAATCTCACCCGTGCCCTAATCTTAACCAGGACACCAAGACTAACTCGTGCCCTCACACGTATGCTAACACTAAACCGCAGCGGTACCCTAAACTGTACCCTAATCCCTCTCCATTCCCTAACCCTAACCCTAACCTGAAACCTAGCCATGACACTCACCCGAAACTTTACCCTCACCCGTGTCCTAATTTTAACCAGTACATCAACACTAACAAATGCCCTCTAACGTACGCTAACCCTACGCCATTGCCGTACACTAACCTGTACCCTAATCAATCCCCATTCCCTAACCCTAAACCTAACCCTAACCCTTAACGTGACACTGTTCCGAGGCCTTACCCTCACCCGTGCCCTAATCGTAAGCAGTACACTAACACTAAATAGTGACCTCACACGTACGCTATACCTTAAGCGTTGTGGTACCCTAAACTGTGCCCTAATATCTCCCCATTCCCTAACCCTAACCCTAACCCGAATTCTATCCCTGACCCTCACCCGAAACCTTACCCTCACCCGTGCCCTAATCTTAACCAGGACACCAACACTAACTCGTGCCCTCACACATACGCTAACCCTTAATCGTTGTCGTACCCTAAGCCGTACCCTAATCCCTCTGCATTCCTTAACCCTAACCCTAACACGAATCCTAACCCTGACCCTCACCCGAAGCTTTACCCTCACCCGTGCCCTAATCTTAACCAGGACACCAACACTAACTCGTGCCCTCACACGTACGCTAAACCTTAAGCGTTGTCGTACCCTAAACTGTTACCTAATCCCTCCCCATTCCTTAACCCTAACCCTAACCCCATCCCTAAACCTGACCCACTTCCGATGCCCTACCCTAACCAATGCCCTAATCTTAACCAGTACACAAACACTAACTCCTGCCCTCAAACGTACGTTAACCGTTAAGCATTGTCGTACCCTATCCTGTACCCTAATCCCTCCCCATTCCCTAACCCTAACCCTAAGCGAAACCCTGAACGTGACCCTTTTCCGAGGCCTTACCCTCATCGGTGCCCTTGTCTTAACCAGTACACCAACACTAACTCGTGCCTTCACACTTACGCTAACCCTTAAGCATTGTCGTACCCTAACCAGTACCCTAATCCGTCTCCATTCCCTAACCCTATCCCTAACCCGAATCCTAACCCTGACTTTCACCCGAAGGTTACCCTCACCCGTGCCCTAATCTTAACCAGGACACCAAGACTAACACGTGCCCTCACACGTACGCTAACACTAAACCGCAGCGGTACCCTAACCTGTACCCTAATCCCTCTTCATTCCCGAACCCTAACCCTAACCCGAATCCTAACCCTGACCCTCACCCGAAGCCTTAACCTCACCCGTGCCCTAATCTTAACCAGGACCCCAAGACTAACTCGTGCCCTCACACGTATGCTAACACTAAACCGCAGCGGTACCCTAACCTGTACCCTAATCCCTCTCCATTCCCTACCCCTAACCCTAACCTGAAACCTAGCCATGACACTCACCCGAAACTTTACCCTCACCCGTGTCCTAATTTTAACCAGTACATCAACACTAACAAATGCCCTCTAACGTACGCTAACCCTACGCCATTGCCGTACACTTACCTGTACCCTAATCAATCCCCATTCCCTAACCCTAACCCTAACCCTAACCCTTAACGTGACACTCTTCCGAGGCCTTACCCTCACCTGTGCCCTAATCGTAAGCAGTACACTAACACTAACTAGTGACCTCACACGTACGCTATACCTTAAGCGTTGTGGTACCCTAAACTGTGCCCTAATATCTCCCCATTCCCTAACCCTAACCCTAACCCGAATTCTATCCCTGACCCTCACCCGAAACCTTACCCTCACCCGTGCCCTAATCTTAACCAGGACACCAACACTAACTCGTGCCCTCACATGTACGCTAACCCTTAATCGTTGTCGTACCCTAAACTGTACCCTAATCCCTCCCCATTCCCTAACCCTAACGCTAACCAGAATCCTAACTCTGACCCTCACCTGAAGCCTTACACTCACCCGTGCCCTAATCTTAACCAGGACACTAACACTAACCCTTGCCCTCACACGAACGATAACCCTTAAGCACTGTCGTACCCTAAGCTGTACCCTAATCTCTCTGCATTCCTTAACCCTAACCCTAACACAAATCCTAACCCTGACCCTCACCCGAAGCTTTACCCTCACCCGTGCCCTAATCTTAACCAGGACACCAACACTAACTCGTGCCCTCACACGTACGCTAAAACTTAAACGTTGTCGTACCCTACACTGTAACCTAATCCCTCCCCATTCCTTAACCCTAACCCTTACCCCATCCCTAAACCTGACCCACTTCCGATGCCCTACCCTAACCAATGCCCTAATCTTAACCTGTACACAAACACTAACTCATGCCCTCAAACGTATGCTAACCCTTAAGCACTGTCGAACCCTATCCTGTACCCTAATCCCTCCCCATTCACTAACCCTAACCCTAAGCGAAACCCTGAACGTGACCCTTTTCCGAGGCCTTACCCTCATCGGTGCCCTTGTCTTAACCAGTACACCAACACTAACTCGTGCCTTCACACTTACGCTAACCCATAAGCATTGTCGTACCCTAACCAGTACCCTAATCCGTCTCCATTCCCTAACCCTATCCCTAACCCGAATCCTAACCCTGACCCTCACCCGAAGGTTACCCTCACCCGTGCCCTCATCTTAACCAGGACACCAAGACTAACACGTGCCCTCACACCTACGCTAACACTAAACCGCAGCGGTACCCTAACCTGTACCCTAATCCCTCTTCATTCCCTAACCCTAACCCTAACCTGAAACCTAACCATGACACTCACCCGAAACTTTACCCTCACCCGTGTCCTAATTTTAACCAGTACATCAACACTAACCCATGCCCTCTAACGTACGCTAACCCTAAGCCATTGCCGTACCCTAACCTGTACCCTAATCAATCCCCATTCCCTAACCCTAACCCTAACCCTAACCCTTAACGTGACCCTCTTCCGAGGCCTTACCCACACCCGTGCCCTAATCGTAAGCAGTACACTAACACTAACTAGTGACCTCACACGTACGCTAAACCTTAATCGTTGTCGTACCCTGAACTGCACACTAATCTCTCCCAATTCCCTAACCCTAACCCTAACCCGAATCCTAACCCTGACCCTCACCTGAAGCCTTACCCTCACCCGTGCCCTAATCTTAACCAGGACACTAACACTAACCCTTGCCCTCACACGAACGCTAACCCTTAAGCACTGTCGTACCCTAAGCTGTACCCTAATCCCTCTGCATTCCTTAACCCTAACCCTAACACGAATCCTAACCCTGACCCTCCCCCGAATCCTTACCCTCACCCGTGCCCTAATCTTAAACAGGACACCAACACTAACTCGTGCCCTCACACGTACGCTAAACCTTAGGTGTTGTCGTACCCTAAATTGTACCCTAATCCCTCCCCATTCCTTAACCCTAACCCTAACCCCATCCCTAAACCTGACCCACTTCCGATGCCCTATCCTAACCAATGCCCTAATCTTAACCTGTACACAAACACTAACTCATGCCCTCAAACGTACGCTAACCCTTAAGCATTGTTGTACCTTATCCTGTACCCTAATCCCTCCCCATTCCCTAACCCTAACCCTAAGCAAAACCCTGAACGTGACCCTTTTCCGATGCCTTACCCTCATCGGTGCCCTTGTCTTAACCAGTACACCAACACTAACTCGTGCCCTCACACTTACGCTAACCCTTAAGCATTGTCATACCCTAACCAGTACACTAATCCCTCTCCATTCCCTAACCCTAACCCTAACCCGAATCCTAACCCTGACCCTCACCCGAAGCCTTACCTTCACCCGTGCCCTAATCTTAACCAGGTCACCAAGACTAACTCGTGCCCTCACACGTACGCTAACACTAAACCGCAGCGGTACCCTAACCTCTACCCTAATCCCTCTCCATTCCCTAACCCTAACCCTAACCTGAAACCTAACCATGACACTCACCCGAAACTTTACCCTTACCCGTGTCCTAATTTTAACCAGTACATCAACACTAAGCCATGCACTCTAACGTACGCTAACCCTAAGCCATTGCCATACCCTAACCTGTACCCTGATCAATCCCCATTCCCTAACCCTAACCCTAACCCTAACCCTTAACGTGACCCTCTTCCGAGGCCTTACCCTCCCCCATGCCCTAATCGTAATCAGTACACTAACACTAACTAGTGACCTCACACGTACGCTAAACCTTAAGCGTTGTGGTACCCTAAACTGTGCCTTAATATCTCCCCATTCCCTAACCCTAACCCTAACACGAATCCTAACCCTGACCCTCACCCGAAGCCTTACCCTCACCCGTGCCCTAATCTTAACCAGGACACCAACACTAACTCGTGCCCTCACACGTAAGCTAAACCTTAAGCGTTGTCGCACCCTAAATTGTAACCTAATCCCTCCCCATTACTTAACCCTAACCCTAACCCCATCCCTAAACCTGACCCACTTCCGATGTCCTACCCTAACCAATGCCCTAATCTTAACCATTACACAAACACTAACTCATGCCCTCAAACGTACGCTAACCCTTAAGCATTGTCGTACCCTATCCTGTACCCTAATCCCTCCCCATTCCCTAACCCTAACCCTAAGCGAAACCCTGAACGTGACCCTTTTCCTAGGCCTTACCCTCATCGGTGCCCTTGTCTTAACCAGTACACCAACACTAACTCGTGCCCTCACACTTACGCTAACCCTTAGGCATTGTCGTACCCTAACCTGTACCCTAATCCCTCTCCATTCCCTAACCTTAACCCTAACCCGAATCCTAACCCTGACCCTCATCCGAAGCCTTACCCTCACCCGTGCCCTAATCTTAACCAGGTCACCAAGACTATCTCGTGCCCTCACACGTACGCTAACACTAAACTGCAGCGGTACCCTAACCTGTACCCTAATCCCTCTCCATTCCCTAACCCTAACCCTAACCTGAAACCTAACCATGACACTCACCCGAAACTTTACCCTCACCCGTGTCCTAATTTTAACCAGTACATCAACACTAAGCCATGCACTCTAACGTACGCTAACCCTAAGCCATTGCCGTACCCTAACCTGTACCAAAATCAATCCCCATTCCCTAACCCTAACCCTAACCCTAACCCTTAACGTGACAATCTTCCGAGGCCTTACCCTCCCCAGTGCCCTAATCGTAAGCAGTACACTAACACTAACTAGTGACCTCACACGTACGCTAAACCTTAAGCGTTGTGGTACCGTAAACCGTGCCTTAATATCTCCCCATTCCCTAACCCTAACCCTAACCCGAATCCTAACCCTGACCCTCACCTGAAGCCTTACCCTCACCCGTCCCCTAATCTTAACCAGGACACTAACACTAACCCTTGCCCTCACACGAATGCTAACCCTTAAGCACTGTCGTACCCTAAGCTGTACCCTAATCCCTCTGCATTCCTTAACCCTAACCCTAACACGAATCCTAACCCTGACCCTCACCCGAAGCCTTACCCTCACCCGTGCCCTAAAGTTAACCAGGACACCAACACTAACTCGTGCCCTCACACGTACGCTAAACCTTAAGCGTTGTCGTACCGTAAATTGTACCCTAATCCCTCCCCATTCCTTAACCCTAACCCTAACCCCATCCCTAAACCTGACCCACTTCCGATGCCCTACCCTAACCAATGCCCTAATCTTAACCTGTACACAAACACTAACTCATGCCCTCAAACATACGCTAACCCTTAAGCATTGTCGTACCCTACACTGTACCCTAATCCCTCCTCATTCCCTAACCCTAACCGTAAGCGAAACCCTGAACGTGACCTTTTTCCGAGGCCTTACCCTCATTGGTGCCCTTGTCTTAACCAGTACACCAACACTAACTCGTGCCCTCACACTTACGCTAACCCTTAAGCATTGTCGTACCCTAACCAGTACCCTAATCCCTCTCCATTCCCTAACTCTAACCCTAACCCGAATCCTAAACCTGACCCTCACCCGAAGCCTTACCCTCACCCGTGCCCTAATCTTAACCAGGTCACCAAGACTAACTCGTGCCCTCACACGTACGCTAACACTAAACCGCAGCGGTACACTAACCTGTACCCTAATCCCTCTCCAGTCCCTAACCCTAACCCTAACCTGAAACCTAACCATGACACTCACCCAAAACTTTACCCTCACCCATGTCCTAATTTTAACCAGTACATCAACACTAACCCATGCCCTCTAACGTACGCTAACCCTAAGCCATTGCCGTACCCTAACCTGTACGCTAATCAATCCCCATTCCCTAACCCTAACCCTAACCCTAACCCTTAACATGACCCTCTTCCGAGGCCTTACCCTCACCCGTGCCCTAATCGTAAGCAGTACACTAACACTAACTAGTGACCTCACACGTATGCTAAACCTTAATCGTTGTGGTACCCTAAACTGTGCCCTAATATCTCCCCATTCCCTAACCCCAACCCTAACCCGAATTCTATCCGTGACCCTCACCCGAAACCTTACCCTCACCAGTGCCCTAATCTTAACCAGGACACCAACACTAACTCGTGCCCTCACACGTACGCTAACCCTTAATCGTTGTCGTACCCTAAACTGTACCCTAATCCCTCCCCATTCCCTAACCCTAACCCGAATCCTAACCCTGACCCTCACCTGAAGCCTTACCCTCACCCGTGCCCTAATCTTAACCAGGACACTAACACTAACCCTTGCCCTCACACCAACAGTAACCCTAAAGCACTGTCGTACCCTAAGCTGTACCCTAATCCCTCTGCATTCCTTAACACTAACCCTAACACGAATCCTAACCCTGACCCTCACCCGAAGCCTTACACTCACCCGTGCCCTAATCTTAACCAGGACACCAACACTAACTCGTGCCCTCACACGTAAGCTAAACCTTAAGCGTTGTCGTACCCTAAATCGTAACCTAATCCCTCCCCATTCCTTAACCCTAACCCTAACCTCATCCCTAAACCTGACCCACTTCCGATGTCCTACCCTAACCAATGCCCTAATCTTAACCATTACACAAACACTAACTCATGCCCTCAAACGTACGCTAACCCTTAAGCATTGTCGTACCCTATCCTGTACCCTAATCCCTCCCCATACCCTAACCCTAACCCTAAGCGAAACCCTGAACGTGACCCTTTTCCGAGGCCTTACCCTCATCGGTGCCCTTGTCATAACCAGTACACCAACACTAACTCGTGCCCTCACACTTACGCTAACACTTAGGCATTGTCGTACCCTAACCAGTACCCTAATCCCTCTCCATTCCCTAACCCTAACCCTAACCAGAATCCTAACTCTGACCCTCACCCGAAGCCTTACTCTCACCCGTGCCCTAATCTTAAGCAGGACACCAAGACTAACTCGTGCCCTCACACGTACGCTAACACTAAACCGCAGCGGTACCCTAACCTCTACCCTAATCCCTCTCCATTCCCTAACCCTAACCCTAACCTGAAACCTAACCATGACACTCTCCCGAAACTTTACCATCACCCGTGTCCTAATTTTAACCAGTACATCAACACTAACCCATGCCCTCTAACGTACGCTAACCCTAAGCCATTGCCGTACCCTAACCTGTACCCTAATCAATCCCCATTCCCTAACCCTAACCCTAAACCTAACCCTTAACGTGACCCTCTTCCGAGGCCTTACCCTCCCCCGTGCCCTAATCGTAAGCAGTACACTAACACTAACTAGTGACCTCACACGTACGCTAAACCTTAAGCGTTGTGGTACCCTAAACTGTGCCCTAATATCTCCCCTTTCCCTAACCCTAACCCTAACCCGAATCCTAACCCTGACCATCACCTGAAGCCTTACCCTCACCCGTGCCCTAATCTTAACCAGGACACCAACACTAAATCGTGCCCTCACACGTACGCTAACCCTTAATCGTTGTCATACCCTAAACTGTACCCTAATCCCTCCCCATTTCCTAACCCTAACCCTAACCCGAATCCTAACCCTGACCCTCACCTGAAGCCTTACCCTCACCCGTGCCCTAATCTTAACCAGGAAACTAACACTAACCCTTGCCCTCACACGAACGCTAACCCTAAAGCACTGTCGTACCCTAAGCTGTACCCTAATCCCTCTGCATTCCTTAACAATAACCCTAACACGAATCCTAACCCTGACCCTCACCCGAAGCCTTACCCTCACCCGTGCCCTAATCTTAACCAGGACACCAACACTAACTCGTGCCCTCACACGTAAGCTAAACCTTAAGCGTTGTCGTACCCTAAATTGTAACCTAATCCCTCCCCATTCCTTAACCCTAACCCTAACCTCATCCCTAAACCTGACCCACTTCCGATGTCCTACCCTAACCTATGCCCTAATCTTAACCATTACACAAACACTAACTCATGCCCTCAAACGTACGCTAACCCTTAAGCATTGTCGTACCCTATCCTGTACCCTAATCCCTCCCCATTCCCTAACCCTAACCCTAAGCGATACCCTGAACGTGACCCTTTTCCGAGGCCTTACCCTCATCGGTGCCCTTGTCTTAACCAGTACACCAACACTAACTCGTGCCCTCACACTTACGCTAACCCTTAGGCATTGTCGTACCCTAACCAGTACCCTAATCCCTCTCCATTCCCTAACCCTAACACTAACCCGAATCCTAACCCTGACCCTCACCCGAAGACTTACCCTCACCCGTGCCCTAATCTTAAGCAGGACACCAAGACTAACTCATGCCCTCACACGTACGCTAACACTAAACCGCAACGGTACCCTAACCTGTACCCTAATCCCTCTCCATTCCCTAACCCTAACCCTAACCTGAAACCTAACCATGACACTCACCCTAAACTTTACCATCACCCGTGTCCTAATTTTAACCAGGACATCAACACTAACCCATGCCCTCTAACGTACGCTAACCCTAAGCCATTGCCGTACCCTAACCTGTACCCTAATCAATTCCCATTCCCTAACCCTAACCCTAACCCTAACATTTAACGTGACCCTCTTTCGAGGCCTTACCCTCCCCCGTGCCCTAATCGTAAGCAGTACACTAACACTAACTAGTGACCTCACACGTACGCTAAACCTTAAGCGTTGTGGTACCCTAAACTGTGTCCTAATATCTCCCCTTTCCCTAACCCTAACCCTAACCCGAATCCTAACCCTGACCCTCACCTGAAGCCTTACCCTCACCCGTGCCCTAATCTTAACCAGGACACTAACACTACCACTTGCCCTCACACGAACGCTAACCCTTAAGCACTGTCGTACCCTAAGCTGTACCCTAATCCCTCTGCATTCCTTAACCCTAACCCTAACACGAATCCTAACCCTGACCCTCACCCGAAGCCTTACCCTCACCCGTGCCCTAATCTTAACCAGGACACCAACACTAACTCGTGCCCTCACACGTACGCTAAACCTTAAGCGTTGTCGTACCCTAAATTGTAACCTAATCCCTCCCCATTCCTTAACCCTAACCCTAACCCCATCCCTAAACCTGACCCACTTGCGATGCCCTACCCTAACCAATGCCCTAATCTTAACCAGTACACAAACACTAACTTATGCCCTCAAACGTAGGCTAACCTTTAAGCATTGTCGTACCCTATCCTGTACCCTAATCCCTCCCCATTCCTTAACCCTAACCCTAAGCGAAACCCTAAACGTAACCCTTTTCCGAGGTCTTACCCTCATCGGTGCCCTTGTCTTAACCAGTACACCAACACTAACTCGTGCCCTCACACTTATGCTAACCCTTAAGCATTGTCGTACCCTAACCAGTACCCTAATCCCTCTCCATTCCCTAACCCTAACCCTAACCCGAATCCTATCCCTGACCCTCACCTGAAACCTTACCCTCACCCGTGCCCTAATCTTAACCAGGTCACCAAGACTAACTCGTGCCCTCACACGTACGCTAACACTAAACCGCAGCGGTACCCTAACCTGTACCCCAATCCCTCTCCAGTCCCTAACCCTAACCCTAACCTGAAACCTAACCATGACACTCACCCAAAACTTTACCTCACCCATGTCCTAATTTTAACCAGTACATCAACACTAACCCATGCCCTCTAACGTACTCTAACCCTAAGCCATTGCCGTACCCTAACCTGTACCCTAATCAATCCCCATTCCCTAACCCTAAACCTAACCCGAATTCTATCCCTGACCCTCACCTGAAACCTTACCCTCACCCGTGCCCTAATCTTAACCAGGACACCAACTCTAACTCGTGTCCTCACACGTACGCTAACACTTAATCGTTGTCGTACCCTAAACTGTACCCTAATCCCTCCCCATTCCCTATCCCTAACACTAATCCGAATCCTAACCCTGACCCTCAACTGAAGCCTTACCCTCACCCGTGCCCTAATCTTAACCAGGACACCAACACTAACTTGTGCCCTCACACGTACGCTAAACCTTAAGCGTTGTCGTACCCTAAATTGTAACCTAATCCCTCCCCATTCTTTAACCCTAACCCTAACCCCATCCCTAAACCTGACCCACTTCCCATGCCCTACCCTAATCAAGGCCCTAATCTTAACCAGTACACAAACACTAACTCATGCCCTCAAACGTACGCTAACCCTTAAGCATTGTCGTACCCTATCCTGTACCCTAATCCCTCCCCATTCCCTAACCCTAACCCTAAGCGAAACCCTGAACGTGACCCTTTTCCGAGGCCTTATCCTCATCGGTGCCCTTGTCTTAACCAGTACACCAACAGTAACTCGTGCCCTCACACTTACGCTAACCCTTAGGCATTGTCGTACCCTAACCAGTACCCTACTCCCTCTCCATTCCCTAACCCTAACCCTAACCCGAAACTTAAACCTGACCTTCACCAGAAGCCTTACCCTCACCCGTGCCCTAATCTTAACCAGGACACCTAGACTAACTCGTGCCCTCACACGTACGCTAACACTAAACCGCAGCGGTACCCTAACCTGTACCCTAATCCCTCTCCATTCCCTAAACCTATACCTAACCTGAAACCTAACCATGACACTCACCCGAAACTTTACCATCACCCGTGTCCTAATTTTAACCAGTACATCAACACTAGCCCATGCCCTCTAACGTACGCTAACCCTAAGCCATTGCCGTACCCTAACCTGTACCCTAATCAATCCCCATTCCCTAACCCTAACCCTAACCCTAACCCTTAACGTGACCCTCTTCCGAGGCCTTACACTCCCCCCTGCCCTAATCGTAAGCAGTACACTAAAACTAACTAGTGACCTCACACGTACGCTAAACCTTAAGTGTTGTGGTACCCTAAACTGTGCCCTAATATCTCCCCATTCCCTAACCCTAACCCTAACCCGAATCCTAACCCTGACCCTCACCTGAAGCCTTACCCTCACCCGTGCCCTAATCTTAAACAGGACACTAACACTAACCCTTGCCCTCACACGAACGCTAACCCTTAAGCACTGTCGTACCCTAAGCTGTACCCTAATCCCTCTGCATTCCTTAACCCTAAGCCTAACACGAATCCTAACCCTGACCATCACCCGAAGCCTTACCCTACCCGTGCCCTAATCTTAACCAGGACACCAACACTAACTCGTGCCCTCACACGTACGCTAAACCTTAGCTTTGTCGTACCCTAAATTGTACCCTAATCCCTCTCCATTCCCTAACCCTAACCCTAACCCGAATCCTAACCCTGACCCACACCCGAAACCTTACCCTCACCCGTGCCCTAATCTTAACCAGGACACCAAGACTAACTCGTGCCCTCACACGTACGCTAACACTAAACCGCAGCGGTACCCTAACCTGTACCCTAATCCCTCTCCATTCCCTAACCCTAACCCTAACCTGAAACCTAACCATGACACTCACCCGAAACTTTACCCTCACCCGTGTCCTAATTTTAACCAGTACATCAACACTAAGCCATGCACTCTAACGTACGCTAACAATAAGCCATTGCCGTACCCTAACCTGTACGCTAATCAATCCCCATTCCCTAACCCTAACCCTAACCCTAACCCTTAACATGACCCTCTTCCGAGGCCTTACCCTCACCCGTGCCCTAATCGTAAGCAGTACACTAACACTAACTAGTGACCTCACACGTATGCTAAACCTTAATCGTTGTGGTACCCCTAACTGTGCCCTAATATCTCCCCATTCCCTAACCCCAACCCTAACCCGAATTCTATCCCTGACCCTCACCCGAAACCTTACCCTCACCAGTGCCCTAATCTTAACCAGGACACCAACACTAACTCGTGCCCTCACACGTACGCTAACCCTTAATCGTTGTCGTACCCTAAACTGTACCCTAATCCCTCCCCATTCCCTAACCCTAACCCGAATCCTAACCCTGACCCTCACCTGAAGCCTTACCCTCCCCCGTGCCCTAATCGTAAGCAGTACACTAACACTAACTAGTGACCTCACACGTACGCTAAACCTTAAGTTTTGTGGTACCCTAAACTGTGCCCTAATATCTCCCCATTCCCTAACCCTAACCCTAATCCGAATCCTAACCCTGACCCTCAACTGAAGCCTTACCCTCACCCGTGCCCTAATCTTAACCAGGACACTGACACTAACCCTTGCCCTCACACGAACGCTAACCCTTAAGCACTGTCGTACCCTAAGCTGTACCCTAATCCCTCTGCATTCCTTAAACCTAACCCTAACACGAATCCTAACCCTGACCCTCACCCGAAGCCTTACCCTCACCCGTGCCCTAATCTTAACCAGGACACCAACACTAACTCGTGCCCTCACACGTACGCTAAACCTTAAGCGTTGTCGTACCCTAAATTGTAACCTAATCCCACCCCATTCTTTAACCCCAACCCTAACCCCATCCCTAAACCTGTCCCACTTCCCATGCCCTACCCTAATCAAGGTCCTAATCTTAACCAGTACACAAACACTAACTCATGCCCTCAAACGTACGCTAACCCTTAAGCATTGTCGTACCCTATCCTGTACCCTAATCCCTCCTCATTCCCTAACCCTAACCCTAAGCGAAACCCTGAACGTGACCCTTTTCCGAGGCCTTATCCTCATCGGTGCCCTTGTCTTTACCAGTACACCAACAGTAACTCGTGCCCTCACACTTACGCTAAACCTTAGGCATTGTCGTACCCTAACCAGTACCCTACTCCCTCTCCATTCCCTAACCCTAACCCTAACCCGAATCCTAAACCTGACCCTCACCAGAAGCCTTACCCTCACCAGTGCCCTAATCTTAACCAGGACACCTAGACTAACTCGTGCCCTCACACGTACGCTAACACTAAACCGCAGCGGTACCCTAACCTGTACCCTAATCCCTCTCCATTCCCTAACCCTATACCTAACTTGAAACCTAACCATGACACTCACCCGAAACTTTACCATCACCCGTGTCCTAATTTTAACCAGTACATCAACACTAGCCCATGCCCTCTAACGTACGCTAACCCTAAGCCATTGCCGTACCCTAACCTGTACCCTAATCAATCCCCATTCCCTAACCCTAACCCTAACCTTAACCCTTAACGTGACCCTCTTCCGAGGCCTTACACTCCCCCCTGCCCTAATCGTAAGCAGTACACTAAAACTAACTAGTGACCTCACACGTACGCTAAACCTTAAGTGTTGTGGTACCCTAAACTGTGCCCTAATATCTCCCCATTCCCTAACCCTAACCCTAACCCGAATCCTAACCCTGACCCTCACCTGAAGCCTTACCCTCACCCGTGCCCTAATCTTAACCAGGACACTAACACTAACCCTTGCCCTCACACGAACGCTAACCCTTAAGCACTGTCGTACCCTAAGCTGTACCCTAATCCCTCTGCATTCCTTAACCCTAACCCTAACACGAATCCTAACCCTGACCATCACCCGAAGCCTTACCCTACCCGTGCCCTAATCTTAACCAGGACACCAACACTAACTCGTGCCCTCACACGTACGCTAAACCTTAAGCTTTGTCGTACCCTAAATTGTACCCTAATCCCTCTCCATTCCCTAACCCTAACCCTAACCCGAATCCTAACCCTGACCCTCACCCGAAACCTTACCCTCACCCGTGCCCTAATCTTAACCAGGACACCAAGACTAACTCGTGCCCTCACACGTACGCTAACACTAAACCGCAGCGGTAGCCTAACCTGTACCCTAATCCCTCTCCATTCCCTAACCCTAACCCTAACCTGAAACCTAACCATGACACTCACCCGAAACTTTACCCTCACCCGTGTCCTAATTTTAACCAGTACATCAACACTAAGCCATGCACTCTAACGTACGCTAACAATAAGCCATTGCCGTACCCTAACCTTTACCCTAATCAATCCCCATTCCCTAACCCTAACCCTAACCCTAACCCTTAACGTGACCCTGTTCCGAGGCCTTACCCTCCCCCGTGCCCTAATCGTAAGCAGTACACTAACACTAACTAGTGACCTCACACGTACGCTAAACCTTAAGTTTTGTGGTACCCTAAACTGTGCCCTAATATCTCCCCATTCCCTAACCCTAACCCTAACCCGAATCCTAACCCTGACCCTCACCTGAACCCTTACCCTCACCCGTGCCCTAATCTTAACCAGGACACTAACACTAACCCTTGCCCTCACACGAACGCTAACCCTTAAGCACTGTCGTACCCTAAGCTGTACCCTAATCCCTCTGCATTCCTTAACCCTAACCCTAACACGAATCCTAACCCTGACCCTCACCCGAAGCCTTACCCTCACCCGTGCCCTAATCTTAACCAGGACACCAACACTAACTCGTGCCCTCACACGTACACTAAACCTTAAGCTTTGTCGTACACTAAATTGTACCCTAATCCCTCCCCATTCCTTAACCCTAACCCTAACCCCATCCCTAAACCTGACCCACTTCCGATGCCCTACCCTAACCAATGCCCTAATCTTAACCAGTACACAAACACTAACTCATGCCCTCAAAAGTACGCTACACCCTTAAGCATTGTCGCACCCTATCCTGTACCCTAATCCCTCCCCATTCCCTAACCCTAACCCTAAGCGAAACCCTGAACGTCACCCTTTTCCGAGGCCTTACCCTCATCGGTGCCCTTGTCTTAACCAGTACACCAACACTAACTCGTGCCCTCACACTTACGCTAACCCTTAAGCATTGTCGTACCCTAACCTGTACCCTAATCCCTCTCCATTCCCTAACCCTAACCCTAACCCGAATCCTAACCCTGACACTCACCCGAAACCTTACCCTCACCCGTGCCCTAATCTTAACCAGGACACCAAGACTAACTCGTGCCCTCACACGTACGCTAACACTAAACCGCAGCGGTAGCCTAACCTGTACCCTAATCCCTCTCCATTCCCTAACCCTAACCCTAACCTGAAACCTAACCATGACACTCACCCGAAACTTTACCCTCACCCGTGTCCTAATTTTAACCAGTACATCAACACTAACCCATGCCCTCTAACGTACGCTAACCCTAAGCCATTGCCGTACCATAACCTGTACCCTAATCAATCCCCATTCCCTAACCCTAACCCTAACCCTAACCCTTAACGTGACCCTCTTCCGAGGCCTTACCCTCCCCCATGCCCTAATCGTAAGCAGTACACTAACACTAACTTGTGACCTCACACGTACGCTAAACCTTAAGTGTTGTGGTACCCTAAACTGTGCCCTAATATCTCCCCATTCCCTAACCCTAACCCTAACCCGAATCCTAACCCTGACCCTCACCTGAAGCCTTACACTCACCCGTGCCCTAATCTTAACCAGGACACTAACACTAACCCTTGCCCTCACACGAACGCTAACCCTTAAGCACTGTCGTACCCTAAGCTGTACCCTAATCCCTCTGCATTCCTTAACCCTAACCCTAACACGAATCCTAACCCTGACCATCACCCGAAGCCTTACCCTACCCGTGCCCTAATCTTAACCAGGACACCAACACTAACTCGTGCCCTCACACGTACGCTAAACCTTAAGCTTTGTCGTACCCTAAATTGTACCCTAATCCCTCTCCATTCCCTAACCCTAACCCTAACCCGAATCCTAACCCTGACCCTCACCCGAAACCTTACCCTCACCCGTGCCCTAATCTTAACCAGGACACCAAGACTAACTCGTGCCCTCACACGTACGCTAACACTAAACCGCAGCGGTAGCATAACCTGTACCCTAATCCCTCTCCATTCCCTAACCCTAACCCTAACCTGAAACCAAACCATGACACTCACCCGAAACTTTACCCTCAACCGTGTCTTAATTTTAACCAGTACATCAACACCAAGCCATGCACTCTAACGTACGCTAACAATAAGCCATTGCCGTACCCTAACCTTTACCCTAATCAATCCCCATTCCCTAACCCTAACCCTAACCCTAACCCTTAACGTGACCCTTTTCCGAGGCCTTACCCTCCCCCGTGCCCTAATCGTAAGCAGTACACTAACACTAACTAGTGACCTCACACGTACGCTAAACCTTAAGTTTTGTGGTACCCTAAACTGTGCCCTAATATCTCCCCATTCCCTAACCCTAACCCTAACCCGAATCCTAACCCTGACCCTCACCTGAACCCTTACCCTCACCCGTGCCCTAATCTTAACCAGGACACCAACTCTAACTCGTGCCCTCACACGTACGCTAACCCTTAATCGTTGTCGTACCCTAAACTGTACCCTAATCCCTCCCCATTCCCTATCCCTAACACTAATCCGAATCCTAACCCTGACCCTCAACTGAAGCCTTACCCTCACCCGTGGCCTAATCTTAACCAGGACACTAACACTAAACCTTGCCCTCACACGAACGCTAACCCTTAAGCACTGTCGTACCCTAAGCTGTACCCTAATCCCTCTGCATTCCTTAAACCTAACCCTAACACGAATCCTAACCCTGACCCTCACCCGAAGCCTTACCCTCACCCGTGCCCTAATCTTAACCAGGACACCAACACTAACTCGTGCCCTCACACGTACGCTAAACCTTAAGCGTTGCCGTAGCCTAAATTGTAACCTAATCCCTCCCCATTCTTTAACCCTAACCCTAACCCCATCCCTAAACCTGACCCACTTCCCATGCCCTACCCTAATCAAGGCCCTAATCTTAACCAGTACACAAACACTAACTCATGCCCTCAAACGTACGCTAACCCTTAAGCATTGTCGTACCCTATCCTGTACCCTAATCCCTCCCCATTCCCTAACCCTAACCCTAAGCGAAACCCTGAACGTGACCCTTTTCCGAGGCCTTATCCTCATCGGTGCCCTTGTCTTAACCAGTACACCAACAGTAACTCGTGCCCTCACACTTACGCTAACCCTTAGGCATTGTCGTACCCTAACCAGTACCCTACTCCCTCTCCATTCCCTAACCCTAAACCTAACCCGAATCCTAAACCTGACCCTCACCAGAAGCCTTACCCTCACCAGTGCCCTAATCTTAACCAGGTCACCTAGACTAACTCGTGCCCTCACACGTACGCTAACACTAAACCGCAGCGGTACCCTAACCTGTACCCTAATCCCTCTCCATTCCCTAACCCTATACCTAACCTGAAACCTAACCATGACACTCACCCGAAACTTTACCATCACCCGTGTCCTAATTTTAACCAGTACATCAACACTAGCCCATGCCCTCTAACGTACGCTAACCCTAAGCCATTGCCGTACCCTAACCTGTACCCTAATCAATCCCCATTCCCTAACCCTAACCCTAACCCTAACCCTTAACGTGACCCTCTTCCGAGGCCTTACACTCCCCCCTGCCCTAATCGTAAGCAGTACACTAAAACTAACTAGTGACCTCACACGTACGCTAAACCTTAAGTGTTGTGGTACCCTAAACTGTGCCCTAATATCTCCCCATTCCCTAACCCTAACCCTAACCCGAATCCTAACCCTGACCCTCACCTGAAGCCTTACCCTCACCCGTGCCCTAATCTTAACCAGGACACTAACACTAACCCTTGCCCTCACACGAACGCTAACCCTTAAGCACTGTCGTACCCTAAGCTGTACCCTAATCCCTCTGCATTCCTTAACCCTAACCCTAACACGAATCCTAACCCTGACCATCACCCGAAGCCTTACCCTACCCGTGCCCTAATCTTAACCAGGACACCAACACTAACTCGTGCCCTCACACGTACGCTAAACCTTAAGCTTTGTCGTACCCTAAATTGTACCCTAATCCCTCTCCATTCCCTAACCCTAACCCTAACCCGAATCCTAACCCTGACCCTCACCCGAAACCTTACCCTCACCCGTGCCCTAATCTTAACCAGGACACCAAGACTAACTCGTGCCCTCACACGTACGCTAACACTAAACCGCAGCGGTAGCCTAACCTGTACCCTAATCCCTCTCCATTCCCTAACCCTAACCCTAACCTGAAACCTAACCATGACACTCACCCGAAACTTTACCCTCACCCGTGTCCTAATTTTAACCAGTACATCAACACTAAGCCATGCACTCTAACGTACGCTAACAATAAGCCATTGCCGTACCCTAACCTTTACCCTAATCAATCCCCATTCCCTAACCCTAACCCTAACCCTAACCCTTAACGTGACCCTGTTCCGAGGCCTTACCCTCCCCCGTGCCCTAATCGTAAGCAGTACACTAACACTAACTAGTGACCTCACACGTACGCTAAACCTTAAGTTTTGTGGTACCCTAAACTGTGCCCTAATATCTCCCCATTCCCTAACCCTAACCCTAACCCGAATCCTAACCCTGACCCTCACCTGAACCCTTACCCTCACCCGTGCCCTAATCTTAACCAGGACACTAACACTAACCCTTGCCCTCACACGAACGCTAACCCTTAAGCACTGTCGTACCCTAAGCTGTACCCTAATCCCTCTGCATTCCTTAACCCTAACCCTAACACGAATCCTAACCCTGACCCTCACCCGAAGCCTTACCCTCACCCGTGCCCTAATCTTAACCAGGACACCAACACTAACTCGTGCCCTCACACGTACACTAAACCTTAAGCTTTGTCGTACACTAAATTGTACCCTAATCCCTCCCCATTCCTTAACCCTAACCCTAACCCCATCCCTAAACCTGACCCACTTCCGATGCCCTACCCTAACCAATGCCCTAATCTTAACCAGTACACAAACACTAACTCATGCCCTCAAAAGTACGCTACACCCTTAAGCATTGTCGCACCCTATCCTGTACCCTAATCCCTCCCCATTCCCTAACCCTAACCCTAAGCGAAACCCTGAACGTCACCCTTTTCCGAGGCCTTACCCTCATCGGTGCCCTTGTCTTAACCAGTACACCAACACTAACTCGTGCCCTCACACTTACGCTAACCCTTAAGCATTGTCGTACCCTAACCTGTACCCTAATCCCTCTCCATTCCCTAACCCTAACCCTAACCCGAATCCTAACCCTGACACTCACCCGAAACCTTACCCTCACCCGTGCCCTAATCTTAACCAGGACACCAAGACTAACTCGTGCCCTCACACGTACGCTAACACTAAACCGCAGCGGTAGCCTAACCTGTACCCTAATCCCTCTCCATTCCCTGACCCTAACCCTAACCTGAAACCTAACCATGACACTCACCCGAAACTTTACCCTCACCCGTGTCCTAATTTTAACCAGTACATCAACACTAACCCATGCCCTCTAACGTACGCTAACCCTAAGCCATTGCCGTACCATAACCTGTACCCTAATCAATCCCCATTCCCTAACCCTAACCCTAACCCTAACCCTTAACGTGACCCTCTTCCGAGGCCTTACCCTCCCCCATGCCCTAATCGTAAGCAGTACACTAACACTAACTTGTGACCTCACACGTACGCTAAACCTTAAGTGTTGTGGTACCCTAAACTGTGCCCTAATATCTCCCCATTCCCTAACCCTAACCCTAACCCGAATCCTAACCCTGACCCTCACCTGAAGCCTTACACTCACCCGTCCCCTAATCTTAACCAGGACACTAACACTAACCCTTGCCCTCACACGAACGCTAACCCTTAAGCACTGTCGTACCCTAAGCTGTACCCTAATCCCTCTGCATTCCTTAACCCTAACCCTAACACGAATCCTAACCCTGACCATCACCCGAAGCCTTACCCTACCCGTGCCCTAATCTTAACCAGGACACCAACACTAACTCGTGCCCTCACACGTACGCTAAACCTTAAGCTTTGTCGTACCCTAAATTGTACCCTAATCCCTCTCCATTCCCTAACCCTAACCCTAACCCGAATCCTAACCCTGACCCTCACCCGAAACCTTACCCTCACCCGTGCCCTAATCTTAACCAGGACACCAAGACTAACTCG
This sequence comes from Inia geoffrensis, assembly GCA_036417435.1. NCBI lineage: Eukaryota > Metazoa > Chordata > Mammalia > Artiodactyla > Iniidae > Inia > Inia geoffrensis. Next base: position 138,784 of record JAZAQT010000847.1, read on the forward strand.
TGCCCTCACACGTACGCTAACACTAAACCGCAGCGGTAGCATAACCTGTACCCTAATCCCTCTCCATTCCCTAACCCTAACCCTAACCTGAAACCAAACCATGACACTCACCCGAAACTTTACCCTCACCCGTGTCTTAATTTTAACGAGTACATCAACACCAAGCCATGCACTCTAACGTACGCTAACAATAAGCCATTGCCGTACCCTAACCTTTACCCTAATCAATCCCCATTCCCTAACCCTAACCCTAACCCTAACCCTTAACGTGACCCTTTTCCGAGGCCTTACCCTCCCCCGTGCCCTAATCGTAAGCAGTACACTAACACTAACTAGTGACCTCACACGTACGCTAAACCTTAAGTTTTGTGGTACCCTAAACTGTGCCCTAATATCTCCCCATTCCCTAACCCTAACCCTAACCCGAATCCTAACCCTGACCCTCACCTGAACCCTTACCCTCACCCGTGCCCTAATCTTAACCAGGACACCAACTCTAACTCGTGCCCTCACACGTACGCTAACCCTTAATCGTTGTCGTACCCTAAACTGTACCCTAATCCCTCCCCATTCCCTATCCCTAACACTAATCCGAATCCTAACCCTGACCCTCAACTGAAGCCTTACCCTCACCCGTGCCCTAATCTTAACCAGGACACTAACACTAAACCTTGCCCTCACACGAACGCTAACCCTTAAGCACTGTCGTACCCTAAGCTGTACCCTAATCCCTCTGCATTCCTTAAACCTAACCCTAACACGAATCCTAACCCTGACCCTCACCCGAAGCCTTACCCTCACCCGTGCCCTAATCTTAACCAGGACACCAACACTAACTCGTGCCCTCACACGTACGCTAAACCTTAAGCGTTGTCGTAGCCTAAATTGTAACCTAATCCCTCCCCATTCTTTAACCCTAACCCTAACCCCATCCCTAAACCTGACCCACTTCCCATGCCCTACCCTAATCAAGGCCCTAATCTTAACCAGTACACAAACACTAACTCATGCCCTCAAACGTACGCTAACCCTTAAGCATTGTCGTACCCTATCCTGTACCCTAATCCCTCCCCATTCCCTAACCCTAACCCTAAGCGAAACCCTGAACGTGACCCTTTTCCGAGGCCTTATCCTCATCGGTGCCCTTGTCTTAACCAGTACACCAACAGTAACTCGTGCCCTCACACTTACGCTAACCCTTAGGCATTGTCGTACCCTAACCAGTACCCTACTCCCTCTCCATTCCCTAACCCTAAACCTAACCCGAATCCTAAACCTGACCCTCACCAGAAGCCTTACCCTCACCAGTGCCCTAATCTTAACCAGGTCACCTAGACTAACTCGTGCCCTCACACGTACGCTAACACTAAACCGCAGCGGTACCCTAACCTGTACCCTAATCCCTCTCCATTCCCTAACCCTATACCTAACCTGAAACCTAACCATGACACTCACCCGAAACTTTACCATCACCCGTGTCCTAATTTTAACCAGTACATCAACACTAGCCCATGCCCTCTAACGTACGCTAACCCTAAGCCATTGCCGTACCCTAACCTGTACCCTAATCAATCCCCATTCCCTAACCCTAACCCTAACCCTAACCCTTAACGTGACCCTCTTCCGAGGCCTTACACTCCCCCCTGCCCTAATCGTAAGCAGTACACTAAAACTAACTAGTGACCTCACACGTACGCTAAACCTTAAGTGTTGTGGTACCCTAAACTGTGCCCTAATATCTCCCCATTCCCTAACCCTAACCCTAACCCGAATCCTAACCCTGACCCTCACCTGAAGCCTTACCCTCACCCGTGCCCTAATCTTAACCAGGACACTAACACTAACCCTTGCCCTCACACGAACGCTAACCCTTAAGCACTGTCGTACCCTAAGCTGTACCCTAATCCCTCTGCATTCCTTAACCCTAACCCTAACACGAATCCTAACCCTGACCATCACCCGAAGCCTTACCCTACCCGTGCCCTAATCTTAACCAGGACACCAACACTAACTCGTGCCCTCACACGTACGCTAAACCTTAAGCTTTGTCGTACCCTAAATTGTACCCTAATCCCTCTCCATTCCCTAACCCTAACCCTAACCCGAATCCTAACCCTGACCCTCACCCGAAACCTTACCCTCACCCGTGCCCTAATCTTAACCAGGACACCAAGACTAACTCGTGCCCTCACACGTACGCTAACACTAAACCGCAGCGGTAGCCTAACCTGTACCCTAATCCCTCTCCATTCCCTAACCCTAACCATAACCTGAAACCTAAACATGACACTCACCCGAAACTTTACCCTCACCCGTGTCCTAATTTTAACCAGTACATCAACACTAAGCCATGCACTCTAACGTACGCTAACAATAAGCCATTGCCGTACCCTAACCTTTACCCTAATCAATCCCCATTCCCTAACCCTAACCCTAACCCTAACCCTTAACGTGACCCTTTTCCGAGGCCTTACCCTCCCCCGTGCCCTAATCGTAAGCAGTACACTAACACTAACTAGTGACCTCACACGTACGCTAAACCTTAAGTTTTGTGGTACCCTAAACTGTGCCCTAATATCTCCCCATTCCCTAACCCTAACCCTAACCCGAATCCTAACCCTGACCCTCACCTGAACCCTTACCCTCACCCGTGCCCTAATCTTAACCAGGACACTAACACTAACCCTTGCCCTCACACGAACGCTAACCCTTAAGCACTGTCGTACCCTAAGCTGTACCCTAATCCCTCTGCATTCCTTAACCCTAACCCTAACACGAATCCTAACCCTGACCCTCACCCGAAGCCTTACCCTCACCCGTGCCCTAATCTTAACCAGGACACCAACACTAACTCGTGCCCTCACACGTACGCTAAATCTTAAGCTTTGTCGTACACTAAATTGTACCCTAATCCCTCCCCATTCCTTAACCCTAACCCTAACCCCATCCCTAAACCTGACCCACTTCCGATGCCCTACCCTAACCAATGCCCTAATCTTAATCAGTACACAAACACTAACTCATGCCCTCAAAAGTATGCTACACCCTTAAGCATTGTCGTACCCTATCCTGTACCCTAATCCCTCCCCATTCCCTAACCCTAACCCTAAGCGAAACCCTGAACGTCACCCTTTTCTGAGGCCTTACCCTCATCGGTGCCCTTGCCTTAACCAGTACACCAACACTAACTCGTGCCCTCACACTTACGCTAACCCTTAAGCATTGTCGTACCCTAACCTGTACCCTAATCCCTCTCCATTCCCTAACCCTAACCCTAACCCGAATCCTAACCCTGACACTCACCCGAAACCTTACCCTCACCCGTGCCCTAATCTTAACCAGGACACCAAGACTAACTCGTGCCCTCACACGTACGCTAACACTAAACCGCAGCGGTAGCCTAACCTGTACCCTAATCCCTCTCCATTCCCTAACCCTAACCCTAACCTGAAACCTAACCATGACACTCACCCGAAACTTTACCCTCACCCGTGTCCTAATTTTAACAAGTACATCAACACTAACCCATGCCCTCTAACGTACGCTAACCCTAAGCCATTGCCGTACCATAACCTGTACCCTAATCAATCCCCATTCCCTAACCCTAACCCTAACCCTAACCCTTAACGTGACCCTGTTCCGAGGCCTTACCCTCACCCGTGCCCTAATCGTAAGCAGTACACTAACACTAACTAGTGACCTCACACGTACGCTAAACCTTAAGCGTTGTGGTACCCTAAACTGTGCTCTAATATCTCTCCATTCCCTAACCATAACCCTAACCCGAATTCTATCCCTAACCCTCACCCGAAGCCTTACCCTCACCCGTCCCCTAATCTTCACCAGGACACCAAGACTAACTCGTGCCCTCACACGTACGCTAACACTAAACCGCAGCGGTACACTAACCTGTACCCTAATCCCTCTCCATTCCCTAACCCTAAACCTAACCTGAAACCTAAGCATGACACTCACCCGAAACTTTACCCTCACCCGTGTCCTAATTTTAACCAGTACATCAACACTAACCCATGCCCTCTAACGTATGCTAACCCTAAGCCATTGCCGTACACTAACCTGTACCCTAATCAATCCCCATTCCCTAACCCTAACCCTAACCCTAACCCTTAACGTGACCCTCTTCCAAGGCCTTACCCTCACCCGTGCCCTAATCGTAAGCAGTACACTAACACTAAATAGTGACCTCACAGGTACGCTAAACCTTAAGCGTTGTGGTACCCTAAACTGTGTCCTAATATCTCCCCATTCCCTAACCCTAACCCTAACCCGAAATCTATCCCTGACCCTCACCTGAAACCTTACCCTCACCCGTGCCCTAATCTTTTTTTTTTTTTTTTTTTTTTTTTTTTGCGGTATGCGGGCCTCTCACTGTTGTGGCCTCTCCCGTTGCGGAGCACAGGCTCCGGACGCGCAGGCTCAGCGGTCATGGCTCACGGGCCCAGCCGCTCCGCGGCATGTGGGATCTTCCCAGATCGGGGCACGAACCCGTATCCCCTGCATCGGCAGACGGACTCTCAACCACTGCGCCACCAGGGAAGCCCACCCGTGCCTTAATCTTAACCAGGACACCAACACTAACTCGTGCCCTCACACGTACGCTAACACTTAATCGTTGTCGTACCCTAAACTGTACCCTAATCCCTCCCCATTCCCTAACCCTAACCCTAACCCGAATCCTAACCCTGACCCTCACCTGAAGCCTTAACCTCACCCGTGCCCTAATCTTAAACAGGACACTAACACTAACCCTTGCCCTTACACGAACGCTAACCCTTAAGCACTGTCGTACCCTAAACTGTACCCTAATCCCTCTGCATTCCTTAACCCTAACCCTAACACGAATCCTAACCCTGACCCTCACCCGAAGCCGTACCCTCACCCGTGCCCTAATCTTAACCAGGACACCAACACTAACTCGTGCCCTCACATGTACGCTGAACCTTAAGCGTTGTCGTACCCTAAATTGTACCCTAATCCCTCCCCATTCCTTAACCCTAACCCTAACCCCATCGCTAAACCTGACCCACTTCCGATGCCCTACCCTAACCAATGCCCTAATCTTAACCTGTACACATACACTAACTCATGCCCTCAAACTTACGCTAACCCTTAACCATTGTCGTACCCTATCCTGTACCCTAATCCCTCCCAATTCCCTAACCCTAACACTAATCGAAACCCTGAACGTGACCCTTTTCCGAGGCCTTAACCTCATCGGTGCCCTTGTCTTAACCAGTACACCAACACTAACACGTGCCCTCACACTTACGCTAACCCTTAAGCATTGTCGTACCCTAACCAGTACCCTAATCCCTCTCCATTCCCTAACACTAACCCTAACCCGAATCCTAACCCTGACCCTCACCCGAAGCCTTACCCTCACCCGTGCCCTAATCTTAACCAGGTCACCAAGACTAACTCGTGCCCTCACACGTACGCCAACACTAAACCGCAGCGGTACCCTAACCTGTACCCTAATCCCACTCCATTCCCTAACCCTAACCCTAACCTGAAACCTAACCATGACACTCACCCGAAACTTTACCCTCACCCGTGTCTTAATATTAACCAGTACATCAACACTAAGCCATGCACTCTAACGTACGCTAACAATAAGCCATTGCCGTACCCTAACCTTTACCCTAATCAATCCCCATTCCCTAACCCTAACCCTAACCCTAACCCTTAACGTGACCCTCTTCCGAGGCCTTACCCTCCCCAGTGCCCTAATCGTAAGCAGTACACTAACACTAACTAGTGACCTCACACGTACGCTAAACCCTAAGCGTTGTGGTACCCTAAACTGTGCCTTAATATCTCCTCATTCCATAACCCTAACCCTAACCCGAATCCTAACCCTGACCCTCACCTGAAGCCTTACCCTCACCCGTTCCCTAATCTTAACCAGGACACTAAAACTAACCCTTGCCCTCACACGAACGCTAACCCTTAAGCACTGTCGTACCCTAAGCTGTACCCTAATCCCTCTGCATTCCTTAACTTAAACCCTAACACGAATCCTAACCCTGACCCTCACCCGAAGCCTTACCCTCACCCGTGCCCTAATCTTAACCAGGACACCAACACTAACTCGTGCCCTCACACGTACGCTAAACCTTAAGCGTTGTCGTACCCTAAATTGTAACCTAATCCCTCCACATTCCTTAACCCTAAACCTAACCCCATCCCTAAACCTGACCCACTTCCGATGCCCTACCCTAACCAATGCCCTAATCTTAACCAGTACACAAACACTAACTCATGCCCTCAAACGTACGCTAACCCTTAAGCATTGTCGTACCCTATCCTGTACCCTAATCCCTCCCCATTCCCTAACCCTAACCCTAAGCGAAACCCTGAACGTGACCCTTTTCCGAGGCCTTACCCTCATCGGTGCCCTTGTCTTAACCAGTACACCAACACTAACTCGTGCCCTCACACTTACGCTAACCCTTAGGCATTGTCGTACCCTAACCAGTACCCTAATCCCTCTCCATTCCCTAACCCTAACCCTAACCCGAATCCTAACCCTGACCCTCACCCGAAGCCTTACCCTCACCCGTGCCCTAATCTTAACCAGGACACCAAGACTAACTCGTGCCCTCACACGTACGCTAACACTAAACCGCAGCGGTACCCTAACCTGTAACCTAATCCCTCTCCATTCCCTAACCCTAACCCTAACCTGAAACCTAACCATGACACTCACCTGAAACTTTACCATCACCCGTGTCCTAATTTTAACCAGTACATCAACACTAACCCATGCCCTCTAACTTACGCTAACCCTAAGCCATTGCCGTACCCTAACCTGTACCCTAATCAATCCCCATTCCCTAACCCTAACCCTAACCCTAACCCTTAACATGACCCTCTTCCGAAGCCTTACCCTCACCCGTGCCCTAATCGTAAGCAGTACACTAACACTAACTAGTGACCTCACACGTACGCTAAACCTTAAGCGTTGTGGTACCCTAAACTGTGGCCTAATATCTCCCCATTCCCTAACCCTAACTCTAACCCGAATTCTATCCCTGACCCTCACCCGAAACCTTACCCTCACCCGTGCCCTAATCTTAACCAGGACACCAACACTAACTCGTGCCCTCACACGTACGCTAACCCTTAATCGTTGTCGTACCCTAAACTGTACCCTAATCCCTCCCCATTCCCTAACCCTAACCCTAAACCGAATCCTAACCCTGACCCTCACCTGAAGCTTTACCCTCACCCGAGTCCTAATCTTAACCAGGACACTAACACTAAACCTTGCCCTCACACGAACGCTAACCCTTAAGCACTGTCGTACCCTAAGCTGCACCCTAATCCCTCTGCATTCCTTAACCCTAACCCTAACACGAATCCTAACCCTGACCCTCACCCGAAACCTTACCCTCACCCGTGCCCTAATCTTAACCAGGACACCAACACTAACTCGTGCCCTCACACGTACGCTAAACCTTAAGCGTTGTCGTACCCTAAATTGTAACCTAATCCCTCCCGATTCCTTAACACTAACCCTAACCCCATCCATCAACCTGACCCACTTCCGATGCCCTACCCTAACCAATGCCCTAATCTTAACCAGTACACAAACACTAACTCATGCCCTCAAACGTACGCTAACCCTTAAGCATTGTCGTACCCTATCCTGTACCCTAATCCCTCCCCATTCCCTAACCCTAACCCTAAGCGAAACCCTGAACGTGACCCTTTTCCGAGGCCTTACCCTCATCGGTGCCGTTGTCTTAACCAGTACACCAACACTAACTCGTGCACTCACACTTACGCTAACCCTTAGGCATTGTCGTACCCTAACCAGTACCCTAATCCCTCTCCATTCCCTAACCCTAACCCTAACCCGAATCCTAACCCTGACCCTCACCGAAACCTTACCCTCACCCGTGCCCTAATCTTAACCAGGACACCAAGACTAACTCGTGCCCTCACACGTACGCTAACACTAAACCGCAGCGGTACCCTAACCTGTACCTTAATCCCTCTCCATTCCCTAACCCTAACCCTAACCTGAAACCTAACCATGACACTCACCGAAACTTTACCATCACCCGTGTCCTAAATTTAACCAGTACATCAACACTAACCCATGCCCTCTAACGTACGCTAACCCTAAGCCATTGCCGTACCCTAACCTGTACCCTAATCAATCCCCATTCCCTAACCCTAACCCTAACCCTAACCCTTAACATGACCCTCTTCCGAGGCCTTACCCTCACCCGTGCCCTAATCATAAGCAGTACACTAACACTAACTAGTGACCTCACACGTACGCTAAACCTTAAGCGTTGTGGTACCCTAAACTGTGGCCTAATATCTCCCCATTCCCTAACCCTAACCCTAACCCGAATTCTATCCCTGACCCTCACCCGAAACCTTACCCTCACCCGTGCCCTAATCTTAACCAGGACACCAACACTAACTCGTGCGCTCACACGTACGCTAACCCTTAATCGTTGTCGTACCCTAAATTGTACCCTAATCCCTCCCCATTCCCTAACCCTAACCCTAACCCGAATCCTAACCCTGGCCCTCACCTGAAGCTTTACCCTCACCCGTGTCCTAATCTTAACCAGGACACTAACACTAACCCTTGCCCTCACACGAACGCTAACCCTTAAGCACTGTCGTACCCTAAGCTGCACCCTAATCCCTCTGCATTCCTTAACCCTAAACCTAACACGAATCCTAACCCTGACCCTCACCCGCAGCCTTACCCTCACCCGTGCCCTAATCTTAACCAGGACACCAACACTAACTCGTGCCCTCACACGTACGCTAAACCTTAAGCGTTGTCGTACCCTAAATTGTAACCTAATCCCTCCCCATTCCTTAACCCTAACCCTAACCCCATCCCTAAACCTGATCCACTTCCGATGCCCTACCCTAACCAATGCCCTAATCTTAACCAGTACACAAACACTAACACATGCCCTCAAACGTACGCTAACCCTTAAGCATTGTCGTACCCTATCCTGTACCCTAACCCCTCCCCATTCCCTAAACCTAACCCTAAGCGAAACCCTGATCGTGACCCTTTTCCGAGGCCTTACCCTCATCGGTGCCCTTGTCTTAACCAGTACACCAACACTAACTCGTGCCCTCACACTTACGCTTACCCTTAGGCATTGTCGTACCCTAACCAGTACCCTAATCCCTCTCCATTCCCTAACCCTAACCCTAACCCGAAACCTAACCCTGACCCTCACCCGAAACCTTACCCTCACCCGTGCCCTAATCTTAACCAGGACACCAAGACTAACTCGTGCCCTCACACGTACGCTAACACTAAACCGCAGCGGTACCCTAACCTGTACCTTAATCCCTCTCCATTCCCTAACCCTAACCCTAACCTGAAACCTAACCATGACACTCACCGAAACTTTACCATCACCCGTGTCCTAATTTTAACCAGTACATCAACACTAACCCATGCCCTCTAACGTACGCTAACCCTAAGCCATTGCCCTACCCTAACCTGTACCCTAATCAATCCCCATTCCCTAACCCTAACCCTAAACCTAACCCTTAACCTGACCCTCTTCCGAGGCCTTACCCTCCCCCGTGCCCTAATAGTAAGCAGTACACTAACACTAACTAGTGACCTCACACGTACGCTAAATCTTAAGCGTTGTGGTACCCTAAACTGTGCCTTAATATCTCCCCATTCCATAACCCAACCCTATCCCGAATCCTAACCCTGACCCTCACCTGAAGCCTTACCCTCACCCGTTCCCTAATCTTAACCAGGTCACTTAAACTAACCCTTGCCCTCACACGAACGCTAACCCTTAAGCACTGTCGTACCCTAAGCTGTACCCTAATCCCTCTGCATTCCTTAACTCTAACCCTAACACGAATCCTAACCCTGACCCTCACCCGAAACCTTACCCTCACCCGTGCCCTAATCTTAACCAGGACACCAACACTAACTCGTGTCCTCACACGTACGCTAAACCTTAAGCGTTGTCGTACCTTAAATTGTACCCTAATCCCTCCCCATTCCTTAACCCTAACCCTAACCCCATCCCTAAACCTGACCCACTTCCGATGCCCTACCTTAACCTAAGCCCTAATCTTAACCAGTACACAAACACTAACTCATGCCTTCAAACCTACGCTAACCCTTAAGCATTGTCGTACCCTATCCTGTATCCTAATCCCTCCCCATTCCCTAACCCTAACCCTAAGCGAAACCCTGAACGTGACCCTTTTCCGAGGCCTTACCCTCATCGGTGCCCTTGTCTTAACCAGTACACCAACACTAACTCGTGCCCTCACACTTACGCTAACCCTTAAGCATTGTCGTACCCTAACCTGTACCCTAATCCCTCTCCCTTACCTAACCCTAACCCTAACCCGAATCCTAACCCTGACCCTCACCCGAAACCTTACCCTCACCCGTGCCCTAATCTTAACCAGGACACCAAGACTAACTCGTGCCCTCACACGTACGCTAACACTAAACCGCAGCGGTACCCTCACCTGTACCCTAATCCCTCACCATTCCCTAACCCTAACCCTAACCTGAAACCTAACCATGACACTCACCCGAAACTGTACCCTCACCCATGTCCTAACTTTAACCAGTACATCAACACTAACCCATGCCCACTAACGTACGCTAACCCTAAGCCATTGCTGTACCCTAACCTGTACCCTAATCAATCCCCATTCCCTAACCCTAACCCTACCCTAACCCTTAACATGACCCTCTTCCGAGGCCTTACCCTCACCCGTGCCCTAATCATAAGCAGTACACTAACACTAACTAGTGACCTCACACGTATGCTAAACCTTAAGCGTTGTTGTACCCTAAACTGTGCCCTAATATCTCCCCATTCCCTAACCCTAACCCTAACCCGAATTCTATCCCTGACCCTCACCCGAAACCTTACACTCACCCGTGCCCTAATCTTAACCAGGACACCAACACTAACTCGTGCCCTCACACGTACGCTAACCCTTAATCGTTGTCGTACCCTAAACTGTACCCTAATCCCTCCCCATTCCGTAACCCTAACCCTAACCCCTATCCTAACCCTGACACTCACCTGAAGCCTTACCCTCACCCGTGCCCTAATCTTAACCAGGACACTAACACTAACCCTTGCCCTCACACGAACGCTAACCCTTAAGCACTGTCCTACCCTAACCTGTACCCTAATCCCTCTCCATTCCCTAACCCTAACCCTAATCTGAAACCTAACCATGACACTCACCCGAAACTTTACCATCAACCGTGTCCTAATTTTAACCAGTACATCAACACTAACCCATGCCCTCTAACGTACGCTAACCCTAAGCCATTGCCGTACCCTAACCTGTACCCTAATCAATCCCCATTCCCTAACCCTAACCCTAACCCTAACCCTTAACGTGACCCTCTTCCGAAGCCTTACCCTCACTCGTGCCCTAATCATAAGCAGTACACTAACACTAACTAGTGACCTCACACGTATGCTAAACCTTAAGCGTTGTGGTACCCTAAACTGTGCCCTAATATCTCCCCATTCCCTAACCCTAACCCTAACCCGAATCCTAACCCTGACCCTCACCTGAAGCCTTACCCTCACCCGTGCCCTAATCTTAACCAGGACACTAACACTAACCCTTGCCCTCACACGAACGCTAACCCTTAAGCGTTGTCGTACCCTAAATTGTAACCTAATCCCTCCCAATTCCTTAACCCTAAACCTAACCCCATCCCTAAACCTGACCCACTTCCGATGCCCTACCCTAACCAATGCCCTAATCTTAACCAGTACACAAACACTAACTCATGCCCTCAAACGTACGCTAACCCTTAAGCATTGTCGTACCCTATCCTGTACCCTAATCCCTTCCCATTCCCTAACCCTAACCCTAAGCGAAACCCTGAACGTGACCCTTTTCCGAGGCCTTACCCTCATCGGTGCCCTTGTCTTAACCAGTACAACAACACAAACTCGTGCCCTCACAATTACGCTTACCCTTAGGCATTGTCGTACCCTAACCAGTACCCTAATCCCTCTCCATTCCCTAACCCTAACCCTAACCCGAATCCTAACCCTGACCCTCACCCGAAACATTACCCTCACCCGTGCCCTAATCTTAACCAGGACACCAAGACTAACTCGTGCCCTCACACGTACGCTAACACTAAACCGCAGCGGTACCCTAACCTGTACCTTAATCCCTCTCCATTCCCTAACCCTAACCCTAACCTGAAACCTAACCATGACACTCACCGAAACTTTACCATCACCCGTGTCCTAATTTTAACCAGTACATCAACACTAACCCATGCCCTCTAACGTACGCTAACCCTAAGCCATTGTCGTACCCTAACCTGTACCCTAATCAATCCCCATTCCCTAACCCTAACCCTAACCCTAACCCTTAACGTGACCCTCTTCCGAGGCCTTACCCTCCCCCGTGCCCTAATCGTAAGCAGTACACTAACACTAACTAGTGACCTCACACGTACGCTAAACCTTAAGCGTTGTGGTACCCTAAACTGTGCCTTAATATCTCCCCATTACATAACCCTAACCCTAACCCGAATCCTAACCCTGACCCTCACCTGAAGCCTTACCCTCACCCGTTCCCTAATCTTAACCAGGACACCAACACTAACTCGTGCCCTCACACGTACGCTAAACCTTAAGCGTTGTCGTACCCTAAATTGTAAACTAATCCCTCCCCATTCCTTAACCCTAACCCTAACCCCATCCCTAAACCTGACCCACTTCCGATGCCCTTCCCTAACCAATGGCCTAATCTTAACCAGTACACAAACACTAACTCATGCCCTCAAACGTACGCTAACCCTTAAGCATTGTCGTACCCTATCCTGTACCCTAATCCCTCCCCATTCCCTAACCCTAAACCTAAGCGAAACCCTGAACGTGACCCTTTTCCGAGGCCTTACCCTCATCGCTGCCCTTGTCTTAACCAGTACACCAACACTAACTCGTGCCCTAACACTTACGCTAACCCTTAGGATTTTTCGTACCCTAACCAGTACCCTAATCCCTCTCCATTCCCTAACCCTAACCCTAACCCTAACCCTTAACATGACCCTCTTCCGAGGCCTTACCCTCACCCGTGCCCTAATCATAAGCAGTACACTAACACTAACTAGTGACCTCACACGTATGCTAAACCTTAAGCGTTGTTGTACCCTAAACTGTGCCCTAATATCTCCCCATTCCCTAACCCTAACCCTAACCAGAATTCTATCCCTGACCCTCACCCGAAACCTTACCCTCACCCGTGCCCTAATCTTAACCAGGACACCAAGACTAACTCGCGCCCTCACACGTACGCTAACACTAAACTGCAGCGGTACTCTAACCTGTACCCTAATCCCTCTCCATTCCCTAACCCTAACCCTAACCTGAAACCTTACCATGACACTCACCCGAAACTTTACCATCACCCGTGTCCTAATTTTAACCAGTACATCAACACTAACCCATGCCCTCTAACGTACGCTAAACCTACGCTATTGCCGTACACTAACCTGTACCCTAATCAATCCCCATTGCCTAACCGTAACCCTAACCCTAACCCTTAACGTGACCCTCTTCCGAGGCCTTACCCTCACCCGTGCCCTAATCGTAAGCAGTACACTAACACTAACTAGTGACCTCACACGTACGCTATACCTTAAGCGTGGTGGTACCCTAAACTGTGCCCTAATATCTCCCCATTCCCTACCCCTAACCCTAACCCGAATTCTATCCCTGACCCTCACCCGAAACCTTACCCTCACCCTTGCCCTAATCTTAACCAGGACACCAACACTAACTCGTGCCCTCACACGTACGCTAAACCTTAAGCGTTGTCGTACCTAAAATTGTAACCTAATCTCTCCCCATTCCTTAATCCTAACCCTAACCCTAACCCTAACACTAACCCTAACCCTAATCCCTCTCCATTCCCTAACCCTAACCCTAACCTGAAACCTAACCATGACACTCACCCGAAACTTTACCATCACCCGTGTCCTAATTTTAACCAGTACATCAACACTACCCCATACCCTCTAACGTACGCTAACCCTAAGCCATTGCCGTACCCTAACCTGTACCCTAATCAATCCCCATTCCCTAACCCTAACCCTAACCCTAACACTTAACGTGACCCTCTTCCGAGGCCTTACCCTCACCCGTGCCCTAATCGTAAGCAGTACACTAACACTAACTAGTGACCTCACAGGTACGCTAAACCTTAAGCATTGTGGTACCCTAAACTGTGCCCTAATATCTCCCCTTTCCCTAACCCTAACCCTAACCCCAATCCTAACCCTGACCCTCACCTGAAGCCTTACCCTCACCCGTGCCCTAATCTTAACCAGGACACTAACACTAACCCTTGCTCTCACACGAACGCTAACCCTTAAGCACTGTCGTACCCTAAGCTGTACCCTAATCCCTCTGCATTCCTTAACCCTAACCCTAACACGAATACTAAACCTGACCCTCACCCGAAGCCTTACCCTCACCCGTGCCCTAATCTTAACCAGGACACTAACACTAACCCTTTCCCTCACACGAACACTAACCCTTAAGCACTGTCATACCCTAAGCTGTACCCTAATCCCTCTGCATTCCTTAACCCTAACCCTAACCCAAATCCTAACCCTGACGCTCACCCGAAACCTTACCCTCACCCGTGCCCTAATCTTATCCAGGACACCAAGACTAACTCGTGCCCTCACACGTACGCTAACACTAAACCGCAGCGGTACCCTCACCTGTACCCTAATCCCTCTCCATTCCCGAACCCTAACCCTAACCTGAAACCTAACCATGACACTCACCCGAAACTTTACCCTCACCCGTGTCCTAATTTTAACCAGTACATCAACACTAACCCATGCCCTCTAACGTACGCTAACCCTAAGCCATTGCCGTACCCTAACCTGTACCCTAATCAATCCCCATTCCCTAACCATAACCCTAACCCTAACCCTTAATGTGACCCTCTTCCGAGGCCTTACCCTCCCCCGTGCCCTAATCGTAAGCAGTACACTAACACTAACAAGTGACCTCACACGTACGCTAAACCTTAAGTGTTGTGGTACCCTAAACTGTGCCCTAATATCTCCCCATTCCCTAACCCTAACTCTAACCCGAATTCTATCCCTGACCATCACCCGAAACCTTACCCTCACCCGTGCCCTAATCTTAACCAGGACACTAACACTAACCATTGCCCTCACACGAACGCTAACCCTTAAGCACTGTCGTTCCCTAAGCTGTACCCTAATCCCTCTGCATTCCTTAACCCTAACCCTAACACGAATCCTAACCCTGACCCTCACCCGAAGCCTTACCCTCACCCGTGCCCTAATCTTAACCAGGACACCAACACTAACTCGTGCCCTCACACGTACGCTAAACCTTAAGCGTTGTCGTACCCTAAATTGTAAACTAATCCCTCCCCATTCCTTAACCCTAACCCTAACCCCATCCCTAAACCTGACCCACTTCCGATGCCCTTCCCTAACCAATGGCCTAATCTTAACCAGTACACAAACACTAACTCATGCCCTCAAACGTACGCTAACCCTTAAGCATTGTCGTACCCTATCCTGTACCCTAATCCCTCCCCATTCCCTAACCCTAAACCTAAGCGAAACCCTGAACGTGACCCTTTTCCGAGACCTTACCCTCATCGCTGCCCTTGTCTTAACCAGTACACCAACACTAACTCGTGCCCTAACACTTACGCTAACCCTTAGGATTTTTCGTACCCTAACCAGTACCCTAATCCCTCTCCATTCCCTAACCCTAACCCTAACCCGAATCCTAACCCTGACCCTTACCCGAAGCCTTACCCTCACCCGTGCCCTAATCTTAACCAGGACACCAAGACTAACTCGTGCCCTCACACGTACGCTAACACTAAACCGCAGCGGTACTCTAACCTGTACCCTAATCCCTCTCCATTCCCTAACCCTAACCCTAACCTGAAACCTTACCATGACACTCACCCGAGACTTTACCATCACCCGTGTCCTAATTTTAACCAGTTCATCAACACTAACCCATGGCCTCTAACGTACGCTAACCCTAAACCATTGCCGTACCCTAACCTGTACCCTAATCAATCCCCATTCCCTAACCCTAACCCTAACCCTAACCCTTAACGTGACCCTCTTCCGAGGCCTTACCCTCCCCCGTGCCCTAATCGTAAGCAGTAAACTAACACTAACTAGTGACCTCACACGTACGCTAAACCTTAAGCGTTCTGGTACCCTAAAGTGTGCCATAATATCTCCCCTTTCCCTAACCCTAACCCTAACCCGAATCCTAGCCCTGACCCTCACCTGAAGCCTTACCCTCAACCGTGCCCTAATCTTAACCAGGACACTAACACTAACCCTTGCCCTCACACGAATGCTAACCCTTAAGCACTGTCGTACCCTAAGCTGTACCCTAATCCCTCTGCATTCCTTAACCCTAACCCTAACACGAATCCTAACCCTGACCCTCACCCGAAGCCTTACCCTCACCCGTGCCCTAATCTTAACCAGGACACCAACACTAACTCGTGCCCTCACACGTACGCTAAACCTTAAGCGTTGTCGTACCCTAAATTTTACCCTAATCCTTCCCCATTCCTTAACCCTAACCCTAACCCAATCCCTAAACCTGACCCACTTCCGATGCCCTACCCTAACCAATGCCCTAATCTTAAACAGTACACAAACACTAACTCATGCCCTCAAAAGTACGCTAACCCTTAAGCATTGTCGTACCCTATCCTGTACCCTAATCCCTCCCCATTCCCTAAACCTAACCCTAAGCGAAACCTTGAACGTGACCCTTTTCCGAGGCCTTACCCTCATCGGTGCCCTTGTCTTAACCAGTACACCAACACTAACTCGTGCCCTCACACTTACGCTAACCCTTAAGCATTGTCGTACCCTAACCTGTACCCGAATCCCTCTCCATTCCCTAACCCTAACCCTAACCCGAATCCTAACCCTGACCCTCACCCGAAACCTTACCCTCACCCGTGCCCTAATCTTAATCAGGACACCAAGACTAACTCGTGCCCTCACACGTACGCTAACACTAAACCGCAGCGGTACCCTAACCTGTACCCTAATCCCTCTCCATTCCATAACCCTAAACCTAACCTGAAACCTAAACATGACACTCACCCGAAACTTTAGCATCACCCGTGTCCTAATTTTAACCAGTACATCAACACTAGCATATGCCCTCTAACGTACGCTAACCCTAAGCCATTGCCGTACCCTAACCTGTACCCTAATCAATCCCCATTCCCTAACCCTAACCCTAACACTAACCCTTAACGTGACCCTCTTCCGAGGCCTTACCCTCACCCGTGCCCTAATCGTAAGCAGTACACTAACACTAACTAGTGACCTCACACGTATGCTAAACCTTAAGCGTTGTGGTACCCTAAACTGTGCCCTAATATCTCCCCATTCCCTAACACTAACCCTAACCCGAATTCTATCCCTGACCCTCACCCGAAACCTTACCCTCACCCGTGCCCTAATTTTAACCAGGACACCAACACTAACTCGTGCCCTCACATGTACGCTAACCCTTAATCGTTGTCGTACCCTAAACTGTACCCTAATCCCTCCCCATTCCCTAACCCTAACCCTAACCCGAATCCTAACCCTGACCCTCACCTGAAGCCTTACCCTCACCCGTGCCCTAATCTTAACAAGGACACTAACACTAACCCTTGCCCTCTCACGAACGCTAACCCTTAAGCACTCTCATACCCTAAGCTGTACCCTAATCCCTCTGCGTTCCTTAACCCTAACCCTAACACGAATCCTAACCCTGACCCTCACCTGAAGCCTTACCCTCACCCGTGCCCTAATCTTAACCAGGACACCAACACTAACTCGTGCCCTCACACGTACGCTAAACCTTAAGCGTTGTCATACCCTAAATTGTACCCTAATCCCTCCCCATTCCTTAACCCTAACCCTAAACCCATCCCTAAACCTGACCCACTTGCGATGCCCTACCCTAACCAATGCCCTAAACTTAACCAGTACACAAACACTAACTCATGCCCTCAAACGTACGCTAACCCTTAAGCATTGTCTTACCCTATACTGTATCCTAATCCCTCCCCATTCCCTAACCCTAACCCTAAACGAAACCCTGAACGTGACCCTTTTCCAAGGCCTTACCCTCATCGGTGCCCTTGTCTTAACCAGTACACCAACACTAACTCGTGCCCACACACTTACGCTAACCCTTAAGCATTGTCGTACCCTAACCTGTACCCTAATCCCTCTCCATTACCTAACCCTAACCCTAACCCAAATCCTAACCCTGACCCTCACCCGAAACCTTACCCTCACCCGTGCCCTAATCTTAGCCAGGACACCAAGACTAACTCGTGCCCTCACACGTATGCTAACACTAAACCGCAGCGGTACCCTAACCTGTACCCTAATCCCTCTCCATTCCCGAACCCTAACCCTAACCTGAATACTAACCCTGACCCTCACCCGAAGCCTTACCCTCACCCGTGCCCTAATCTTAACCAGGACACCAAGACTAACTCGTGCCCTCACAATTACGCTAACACTAAACCGCAGCGGTACCCTAACCTGTACCCTAATCCCTCTCCATTCCCTAACCCTAAACCTAACCTGAAACCTAACCATGACACTCACCCGAAACTTTACCATCACCCGTGTCCTAATTTTAACCAGTACATCAACACTAGCCCATACCTTCTAACGTACGCTAACCTTAAGCCATTGCCGTACCCTAACCTGTACCCTAATCAATCCCCATTCCCTAACCCTAACCCTAACCCTAACCCTTAACGTGACCCTCTTCCGAGGCCTTACCCACCCCCGTGCCCTAATCGTAAGCAGTACACTAACACTAACTAGTGACCTCACACGTACGCTAAACCTTAAGTGTTGTGGTACCCTAAACTGTGCCCTAATATCTCCCCATTCCCTAACCCTAACCCTAACCCGAATTCTATCCCTGACCCTCACCCGAAACCTTACCCTCACCCGTACCCTAATCTTAACCAGGACACCAACACTAACTCGTGCCCTCACACGTACGCTAACCCTTAATCGTTGTCGTACCCTAAACTGTACCCTAATCCCTCTCCATTCCCGAACCCTAACCCTAACCCGAATCCTAACCCTGACCCTCACCTGAAGCCTTACCCTCAACCGTGCCCTAAACTTAACCAGGACACTAACACTAAACCTTGCCCTCACACGAACGCTAACCCTTAAGCACTGTCGTTCCCTAAGCTGTACCCTAATCCCTCTGCATTCCTTAACCCTAACCCTAACACGAATCCTAACCCTGACCCTCACCCGAAGCCTTACCCTCACCCGTGCCCTAATCTTAACCAGGACACCAACACTAACTCGTGCCCTCACACGTACGCTAAACCTTAATCGTTGTCGTACCCTAAATTGTAACCTAATCCCTCCCCATTCCTTAACCCTAACCCTAACCCCATCCCTAAACCTGACCCACTTATGATGCCCTACCCTAACCAATGCCCTAATCTTAACCAGTACACAAACACTAACTTATGCCCTCAAAGGTAGTCTAACCCTTAAGCATTGTCGTACCCTATCCTGTACCCTAATCCCTCCCCATTCCCTAACCCTAACCCTAAGCGAAACCCTGAACGTGACCCTTTTCCGAGGCCTTACCCTCATCGGTGCCCTTGTCTTAACCAGTACACCAACACTAACTCGTGCCCTCACACTTACGCTAACCCTTAAGCACTGTCGTACCCTAACCAGTACCCTAATCCCTCTCCATTCCCTAACCCTAACCCTAACCCGAATCCTAAACCTGACCCTCACAAGAAGCTTTACCCTCACCCGTGCCCTAATCTTAACCAGGACACCAAGACTAACTCGTGCCCTCACACGTACGCTAACACTAAACCGCAGCGGTACCCTAACCTGTACCCTAATCCCTCTCCATTCCCTAACCCTAAACCTAACCTGAAACCTAACCATGACACTCACCCGAACCTTTACCATCACCCGTGTCCTAATTTTAACCAGTACATCAACACTAGCCCATGCCCTCTAACGTACGCTAACCCTAAGCCAATGCCGTACCCTAACCTGTACCCTAATCAATCCCCATTCCCTAATCCTAACCCTAACCCTAGCCCTTAACGTGACCCTCTTCCGAGGCCTTACCCTCACCCGTGCCCTAATCGTAAGCAGTACACTAACTAGTGACCTCACACGTACGCTAAACATTAAGTGTTGTGGTACCCTAAACTGTGCCCTAATATCTCCCCATTCCCTAACCCTAACCCTAACCCGAATCCTAACCCTGACCCTCACCTGAAGCCTTACCCTCACCCGTGCCCTAATCTTAACCAGGACACTAACACTAACCCTTGCACTCACACGAACACTAACCCTTAAGCACTGTCATACCCTAAGCTGTACCCTAATCCCTCTGCATTCCTTAACCCTAACCCTAACACGAATCCTAACCCTGACCCTCACCCGAAGCCTTACCCTCACCCGTGCCCTAATCTTAACCAGGACACCAACACTAACTCGTGCCCTCACACGTACGCTAAACCTTAAGCGTTGTCGTACCTTAATTGTAACCTAATCCCTCCCCATTCCTTAACCCTAACCCTAACCCCATCCCTAAACCTGACCCACTTCCGATGCCCTACCCTAACCAATGCCTTAATCTTAACCAGTACACAAACTCTAACCCATGCCCTCAAAATTACGCTAACCCTTAAGCCTTGTCATACCCTATCCTGTAACCTAATGCTTCCCCATTCCCTAACCCTAACCCTAAGCGAAACCCTGAACGTGACCCTTTTCCGAGGCCTTACCCTCATCGGTGCCCTTGTCTTAACCAGTACACCAACAGTAACTCGTGCCCTCACACTTACGCTAACCGTTAGGCATTGTCGTACCCTAACCAGTACCCTAATCCCTCTCCATTCCCTAACCCTAACCCTAATCCGAATCCTAACCCTGACCCTCACCCGAAACCTTACGCTCACCCGTGCCGTAATCTTAATCAGGACACCAAGACTAACTCGTGCCCTCACACGTACCCTAACACTAAACCGCAGCGGTACCCTAACCTGTACCCTAATCCCTCTCCATTCCCTAACCCTAACCCTAACCTGCAACCTAACCATGACACTCACCCGAAACTTTACCCTCACCCGTGTCATAATTTTAACCAGTACATCAACACTAACCCATGCCCTCTAACGTACGCAAACCCTAAGCCATTGCCGTGCCCTAACCTGTACCCTAATCAATCCCCATTCCCTAACCCTAACCCTAACCCTAACCCTTAACGTGACCCTCTTCCGAGGCCTTAACCTCACCCGTGCCCTAATCGTAAGCAGTACACTAACACTAACTAGTGACCTCACAGGTACGCTAAACCTTAAGCGTTGTGGTACCCTAAACTGTGCCCTAATATCTCCCCTTTCCCTAACCCTAACCCTAACCCGAATCCTAACCCTGACCCTCACCTGAAGCCTTACCCTCAACCGTGCCCTAATCTTAACCAGGACACTAACACTAAACCTTGCCCTCACACGAACGCTAACCCTTAAGCACTGTCGTTCCCTAAGCTGTACCCTAATCCCTCTGCATTCCTTAACCCTAAACCTAACACGAATCCTAACCCTGACGCTCACCCGAAGCCTTACCCTCACCCGTGCCCTAATCTTACCCAGGACACCAACACTAACTCGTGCCCTCACACGTACGCTAAACCTTAATCGTTGTCGTACCCTAAATTGTAACCTAATCCCTTCACATTTCTTAACCCTAACCCTAACCCCATCCCTAAACCTGACCCACTTCCGATGCCATACCCTAACCAATGCCCTAATCTTAACCAGTACACAAACATTAACTTATGCCCTCAAAGGTAGTCTAACCCTTAAGCCTTGTCGTACACTATCCTGTAACCTAATCCCTCCCCATTCCCTAACCCTAACCCTAAGCGAAACCCTGAACGTGACCATTTTCCGAGGCCTTACCCTCATCGGTGCCCTTGTCTTAACCAGTACACCAACACTAACTCGTGCCCTCACACTTACTCTAACCCTTAAGCATTGTCGTACCCTAACCTGTACCCTAATCCCTCTCCATTCCCTAACCCTAACCCTAACCCGAATCCTAACCCTGACCCTCTCCGGAAACCTTACCCTCACCCGTGCCCTAATCTTAACCAGGACACCAAGACTAACTCGTGCCCTCACACGTACGCTAACACTAAACCGCAGCGGTACCCTAACCTATACCCTAATCCCTCTCCTTTCCCTAACCCTAAACCTAACCTGAAACCTATCCATGACACTCACCCGAAACTTTACCATCACCCGTGTCCTAATTTTAACCAGTACATCAACACTAGCCCATGCCCTCTAACGTACGCTAACCCTAAGACATTGCTGTACCCTAACCTGTACCCTAATCAATCCCCATTCCCTAACCCTAACCCTAACCCTAACCCTTAACGTGACCCTCTTCCGAGGCCTTACCCTCCCCCGGGCCCTAATCGTAAGCAGTACACTAACACTAACTAGTGACCTCACACGTACGCTAAACCTTAAGTGTTGTGGTACCCTAAACTGTGCCCTAATATCTCCCCTTTCCCTAACCCTAACCCTAACCCGAATCCTAACCCTGACCCTCACCTGAAGCCTTACCCTCACCCGTGCCCTAATCTTAGCCAGGACACCAAGACTAACTCGTGCCCTCACACGTATGCTAACACTAAACCGCAGCGGTACCCTAACCTGTACCCTAATCCCTCTCCATTCCCGAACCCTAACCCTAACCTGAATACTAACCCTGACCCTCACCCGAAGCCTTACCCTCACCCGTGCCCTAATCTTAACCAGGACACCAAGACTAACTCGTGCCCTCACAATTACGCTAACACTAAACCGCAGCGGTACCCTAACCTGTACCCTAATCCCTCTCCATTCCCTAACCCTAAACCTAACCTGAAACCTAACCATGACACTCACCCGAAACTTTACCATCACCCGTGTCCTAATTTTAACCAGTACATCAACACTAGCCCATGCCTTCTAACGTACGCTAACCCTAAGCCATTGCCGTACCCTAACCTGTACCCTAATCAATCCCCATTCCCTAACCCTAACCCTAACCCTAACCCTTAACGTGACCCTCTTCCGAGGCCTTACCCACCCCCGTGCCCTAATCGTAAGCAGTACACTAACACTAACTAGTGACCTCACACGTACGCTAAACCTTAAGTGTTGTGGTACCCTAAACTGTGCCCTAATATCTCCCCATTCCCTAACCCTAACCCTAACCCGAATTCTATCCCTGACCCTCACCCGAAACCTTACCCTCACCCGTACCCTAATCTTAACCAGGACACCAACACTAACTCGTGCCCTCACACGTACGCTAACCCTTAATCGTTGTCGTACCCTAAACTGTACCCTAATCCCTCTCCATTCCCGAACCCTAACCCTAACCCGAATCCTAACCCTGACCCTCACCTGAAGCCTTACCCTCAACCGTGCCCTAAACTTAACCAGGACACTAACACTAAACCTTGCCCTCACACGAACGCTAACCCTTAAGCACTGTCGTTCCCTAAGCTGTACCCTAATCCCTCTGCATTCCTTAACCCTAACCCTAACACGAATCCTAACCCTGACCCTCACCCGAAGCCTTACCCTCACCCGTGCCCTAATCTTAACCAGGACACCAACACTAACTCGTGCCCTCACACGTACGCTAAACCTTAAGCGTTGTCGTACCCTAAATTGTAACCTAATCCCTCCCCATTCCTTAACCCTAACCCTAACCCCATCCCTAAACCTGACCCACTTATGATGCCCTACCCTAACCAATGCCCTAATCTTAACCAGTACACAAACACTAACTTATGCCCTCAAAGGTAGTCTAACCCTTAAGCATTGTCGTACCCTATCCTGTACCCTAATCCCTCCCCATTCCCTAACCCTAACCCTAAGCGAAACCCTGAACGTGACCCTTTTCCGAGGCCTTACCCTCATCGGTGCCCTTGTCTTAACCAGTACACCAACACTAACTCGTGCCCTCACACTTACGCTAACCCTTAAGCACTGTCGTACCCTAACCAGTACCCTAATCCCTCTCCATTCCCTAACCCTAACCCTAACCCGAATCCTAAACCTGACCCTCACAAGAAGCTTTACCCTCACCCTTGCCCTAATCTTAACCAGGACCTCAAGACTAACTCGTGCCCTCACACGTACGCTAACACTAAACCGCAGCGGTACCCTAACCTGTACCCTAATCCCTCTCCATTCCCTAACCCTAAACCTAACCTGAAACCTAACCATGACACTCACCCGAACCTTTACCATCACCCGTGTCCTAATTTTAACCAGTACATCAACACTAGCCCATGCCCTCTAACGTACGCTAACCCTAAGCCAATGCCGTACCCTAACCTGTACCCTAATCAATCCCCATTCCCTAATCCTAACCCTAACCCTAGCCCTTAACGTGACCCTCTTCCGAGGCCTTACCCTCACCCGTGCCCTAATCGTAAGCAGTACACTAACTAGTGACCTCACACGTACGCTAAACATTAAGTGTTGTGGTACCCTAAACTGTGCCCTAATATCTCCCCATTCCCTAACCCTAACCCTAACCCGAATCCTAACCCTGACCCTCACCTGAAGCCTTACCCTCACCCGTGCCCTAATCTTAACCAGGACACTAACACTAACCCTTGCACTCACACGAACACTAACCCTTAAGCACTGTCATACCCTAAGCTGTACCCTAATCCCTCTGCATTCCTTAACCCTAACCCTAACACGAATCCTAACCCTGACCCTCACCCGAAGCCTTACCCTCACCCGTGCCCTAATCTTAACCAGGACACCAACACTAACTCGTGCCCTCACACGTACGCTAAACCTTAAGCGTTGTCGTACCCTGAATTGTAACCTAATCCCTCCCCATTCCTTAACCCTAACCCTAACCCCATCCCTAAACCTGACCCACTTCCGATGCCCTACCCTAACCAATGCCTTAATCTTAACCAGTACACAAACTCTAACCCATGCCCTCAAAATTACGCTAACCCTTAAGCCTTGTCATACCCTATCCTGTAACCTAATGCTTCCCCATTCCCTAACCCTAACCCTAAGCGAAACCCTGAACGTGACCCATTTCCGAGGCCTTACCCTCATCGGTGCCCTTGTCTTAACCATTACACCAACACTAACTCGTGCCCTCACACTTACGCTAACCCTTAAGCATTGTCGTACCCTAACCTGTGCCCTAATCCCTCTCCATTACCTAACCCTAACCCTAACCCGAATCCTAAACCTGACCCTCACCCGAAACCTTACCCTCACCCGTGCCCTAATCTTAACCAGGACACCAAGACTAACTCGTGCCCTCACACGTACGCTAACACTAAACCGCAGCGGTACCCTAACCTGTACCCTAATCCCTCTCCATTCCCTAATCCTAGCCTTAACCTGAAACCTAACCATGACACTCACCCGAAACTTTAACCTCACCCGTGTCCTAATTTTAAACAGTACATCAACACTAACCCATGGCCTCTAACGTACGCTAAGCCTAAGCCATTGCTGTACCCTAACCTGTACCCTAATCAATCCCAATCCCTAACCCTAACCCTAACCCTAACCCTTAACGTGACCCTCTTCCGAGGCCTTACCATCACCCGTGCCCTAATCGTAAGCAGTACACTAACACTAACTGGTGACCTCACACATATGCTAAACCTTAAGCGTTGTGGTACCCTAAACTGTGCCCTAATATCTCCCCATTCCCTAACCCTAACCCTAACCCGAATTCTATCCCTGACCCTTACCCGAAACCTTACCCTCACCCGTGCCCTAATCTTAACCAGGACACCAACACTAACTCGTGCCCTCACACGTACGCTAACTCTTAATCGTTGTCGTACCCTAAACTGTACCCTAATCCCTCCCCATTCCCTAACCCTAACCCTAACCCGAATCCTAACCCTGACCCTCACCTGAAGCCTTACCCTCACCCGTGCCCTAATCTTAACCAGGACACCAACACTAACTCGTGCCCTCACACGTACGCTAAACCTTAAGCGTTGTCGTACCCTAAATTGTACCCTAATCCCTCCCCATTCCTTAACCCTAACCCTAACCCCATCCCTAAACCTGACCCACTTCCGATGCCCTACCCTAAACAATGCCCTAATCTTAACCAATACACAAACACTAACTCATGCCCTCAAAAGTACGCTAACCCTTAAGCATTGTCGTACCCTATCCTGTACCCTAATCCCTCCCCATTCCCTAACCCTAACCCTAAGCGAAACCCTGAACGTGACCCTTTTCCGAGGCCTTACCATCATCGGTGCCCTTGTGTTAACCAGTACACCAACACTAACTCGTGCCCTCACACTTACGCTAACCCTTAAGCATTGTCGTACCCTAACCAGTACCCTAATCCCTCTCCATTCCCTAACCTTAACCCTAACCCTAACCTGAATCCTAACCCTGACCCTCACAAGAAGCCTTACCCTCACCAGTGCCCTAATCTTAACCAGGACCCCAAGACTAATTTGTGCCCTCACACGTACGCTAACACTAAACCGCAGCGGTACCCTAACCTGTACCCTAATCCCTCTCCATTCCCTAACCCTAAACCTAACCTGAAACCTAACAATGACACTCACCCGAAACTTTACCATCACCCGTGTCCTAATTTTAACCATTACATCAACACTAGCCCATGCCCTCTAACGTACGCTAACCCTAAGCCAATGCCGTACCCTAACCTGTACCCTAATCAATCCCCATTCCCTAATCCTAACCCTAACCCTAACCCTTAACGTGACCCTTTTCCGAGGCCTTACCCTCCCCCGTGCCCTAATCGTAAGCAGTACACTATCACTAACTAGTGACCTCACACGTACGCTAAACATTAAGTGTTGTGGTACCCTAACCTGTACCCGAATCCCTCTCCATTCCCTAACCCTAACCCTAACCCGAATCCTAAACCTGACCCTCACCCGAAACCTTACCCTCACCCGTGCCCTAATCTTAATCAGGACACCAAGACTAACACGTGCCCTCACACGTACGCTAACACTAAACCGCAGCGGTTCCCTAACCCGTACCCTAATCCCTCTCCATTCCCTAACCCTAACCCTAACCTGAAACCTATCCATGACACTCACCCGAAACTTTACCATCACCCGTGTGCTAATTTTAACCAGTACATCAACACTAACCCATGCCCTCTAACGTACGCTAACCCTAAGCCATTGCCGTACCCTAACCTGTACCCTAATCAATCCCCATTCCCTAACCCTAACCCTAACCCTAACCCTTAACGTGACCCTCTTCCGAGGCCTTACCCTCACCCGTGCACTAATCGTAAGCAGTACACTAACACTAACTAGTGACCTCACGTACGCTAAACCTTAAGCGTTGTGGTACCCTAAACTGTGCCCTATTATCTCCCCTTTCCCTAACCCTAACCCTAAACCGAATCCTAACCCTGACCCTCACCTGAAGCCTTACCCTCAACCGTGCCCTAATCTTAACCAGGACACTAACACTAACCCTTGCCCTCACACGAACGCTAACCCTTAAGCACTGTCGTTCCCTAAACTGTACCCTAATCCCTCTGCATTCCTTAACCCTAAACCTAACACGAATCCTAACCCTGACCCTCACCCGAAGCCTTACCCTCACCCGTGCCCTAATCTTAACCAGGACACCAACACTAACTCGTGCCCTCACTCGTACGCTAAACCTTAATCGTTGTCGTAACCTAAATTGTAACCTAATCCCTCCCCATTCCTTAACCCTAACCCTAACCCCATCCCTAAACCTGACCCTCTTCCGATGCCCTACCCTAACCAATGCCCTAATCTTAACCAGTACACAAACACTAACTTATGCCCTCAAACGTAGTCTAACCCTTAAGCATTGTCGTACCCTATCCTGTACATTAATCCCTCCCCATTCCCTAACCCTAACCCTAAGCGAAACCCTGAACGTGACCCTTTTCCGAGGCCTTACCCTCATCGGTGCCCTTGTCTTAACCAGTACACCAACACTAACTCGTGCCCTCACACTTACGCTAACCCTTAGGCATTGTCGTACCCTAACCAGTACCCTAATCCCTCTCCATTCCCTAACCCTAACCCTAACCCGAATCCTAACCCTGACCCTCACCCGAAACCTTACCCTCACCCGTGCCTTTAATCTTAACCAGGACACCAAGACTAACTCGTGCCCTCACACGTACGCTAACACTAACCCGCAGCGGTACCCTAACCCGTACCCTAATCCCGCTCCATTCCCTAACCCTAACCCTAACCTGAAACCTATCCATGACACTCACCCGAAACTTTACCATCACCCGTGTGCTAATTTTAACCAGTACATCAACACTAACCCATGCCCTCTAACGTACGCTAACCCTAAGCCATTGCCGTACCCTAACCTGTACCCTAATCAATCCCCATTCCCTAACCCTAACCCTAACCCTAACCCTTAACGTGACCCTCTTCCGAGGCCTTACCCTCACCCGTGCCCTAATCGTAAGCAGTACACTAACACTAACTAGTGACCTCACGTACGCTAAACCTTAAGCGTTGTGGTACCCTAAACTGTGCCCTAATATCTCCCCTTTCCCTAACCCTAACCCTAACCCTAACCCGAATCCTAACCCTGAACCTCACCTGAATCCTTACCCTCAACCGTGCCCTAATCTTAACCAGGACACTAACACTAACATTTGCCCTCACACGAACGCTAACCCTTAAGCACTGTCGTTCCCTAAACTGTACCCTAATCCCTCTGCATTCCTTAACCCTAACCCTAACACGAATCCTAACCCTGACCCTCACCCGAAGCCTTACCCTCACCCGTGTCCTAATCTTAACCAGGACACCAACACTAACTCGTGTCCTCACACGTACGCTAAACCTTAATCGTTGTCGTACCCTAAATTGTAACCTAATCCTCCCCATTCCATAACCCTAACCCTAACCCCATCCCTAAACCTGACCCACTTCCGATGCCCTACCCTAACCAATGCCCTAAACTTAACCAGTACACAAACACTAACTTTTGCCCTCAAACGTAGTCTAACCCTTAAGCATTGTCGTACCCTATCCTGTACCCTAATCCCTCCCCATTCCCTAACCCTAACCCTAAGCGAAACCCTGAACGTGACCCTTTTCCGAGGCCTTACCCTCATCGGTGCCCTTGTCTTAACCAGTACACCAACACTAACTCGTGCCCTCACACTTAGGCTAACCCTTAAGCATTGTCGTACCCTAACCTGTACCCTAATCCCTCTCCATTCCCTAACCCTAACCCTAACCCGAATCCTAACCCTGACCCTCACCCGAAACCTTACCCTCACCCATGCCCTAATCTTAACCAGGACACCAAGACTAACTCGTGCCCTCACACGTACGCTAACACTAAACCGCAGCGGTACCCTAACATGTACCCTAATCCCTCTCCATTCCCTCACCCTAACCCTAACCTGAAACCTAACCATGACACTCACCCGAAACTTTACCCTCACCCGTGTTCTAATTTTAACCAGTACATCAACACTAACCCATGCCCTGTAACGTACGCTAATCCTAAGCCATTGCCGTACCCTAACCTGTACCCTAATCAATCCCCATTAACTAACCCTAACCCTAACCCTAACCCTTAACGTGACCCTATTCCGAGGCCTTACCCTACCCTGTGCCCTAATCGTAAGCAGTACACTAACACTAACTAGTGACCTCACACTTATGCTAAACCTTAAGCGTTGTGGTACCCTAAACTGTGCCCTAATATCTCCCCATTCACTAACACTAACACTAACCCGAATTCTATCCCTGACCCTCACCCACAACCTTACCCTCACCCGTGCCCTAATCTTAACCAGGACACCAACACTAACTCGTGCCCTCACACGTACGATAACCGTTAATCGTTGTCGTACCCTAAACTGTACCCAAATCCCTCCCCATTCCCTAACCCTAACCCTAACACGAATCCTAACCCTGACCCTCACCTGAAGCCTTACCCTCACCCGTGCCCTAATCTTAACCAGGGCACTAACACTAACCCTTGCCCTCACACGAACGCTAACCCTTAAGGACTGTCGTTCCCTAAGCTGTACCCTAATCCCTCAGCATTCCTTAAACCTAACCCTAACACGAATCCTAAACCTGACCCTCACCCGAAGCCTTACCCTCACCCCTACCTTAATCTTAACCAGGACACCAACACTAACTCGTGCCCTCACACGTACGCTAAACCTTAATCGTTGTCGTACCCTAAATTGTAACCTAATCCCTCCCAATTCCTTAACCCTAACCCTAACCCCATCCCTAAACCTGACCCACTTCCGATGCCCTACCCTAACCAATGCCCTAATCTTAACCAGTACACAAACACTAACTCATGCCCTCAAACGTACGCTAACCCTTAAGCATTGTCGTACCCTATCCTGTACCCTAATCCCTCCCCATTCCCTAACCCTAACCCTAAGCGAAACCCTGAACGTGACCCTTTTCCGAGGCCTTACCCTCATTGGTGCCCTTGTCTTAACCAGTACACCAACACTAACTCGTGCCCTCACCCTTACGCTAACCCTTAAGCATTGTCGTACCCTAACCTGTACCCTAATCCCTCTCCATTCCCTAACCCTAACCCTAACCCTAACCCTAACCCTAACCCTAATCCCTCTCCATTCCCTAACCCTAACCCTAACCCGAATCCTAACCCTGACCCTCACCCGAAGCCTTATCCTCACCCGTGCCCTAATCTTAACCAGGACACAAAGACTAACTCGTGCCCTCACACGTACGCTAACACTAAACCGCAGCGGTACCCTAACCTGTACCCTAATCCCTCTCCATTCCCTAACCCTAACCCTAACCTGAAACCTATCCATGACACTCACCCGAAACTTTACCATCACCCGTGGGCTAATTTTAACCAGTACATCAACACTAACCCATGCCCTCTAACGTACGCTAACCCTAAGCCATTGCCGTACCCTAACCTGTACCCTAATCAATCCCCATTCCCTAACCCTAACCATAACCCTAACCCTTAACGTGACCCTCTTCCGAGGCCTTACCCTCACCCGTGCCCTAATCGTAAGCAGTACACTAACACTAACTAGTGACCTCACGTACGCTAAACCTTAAGCGTTGTGGTACCCTAAACTGTGCCCTAATATCTCCCCATTCCCTAACCCTAACCCTAACCCGAATCCTAACCCTGACCCTCACCTGAAGCCTTACCCTCACCCCTGCCCTAATCTTAAACAGGACACCAACACTAACTCGTGCCCTCACACGAACGCTAACCCTTAAGCACTGTCGTACCCTAAGCTGTACCCTAATCCCTCTGCATTCCTTAACCTTATCCCTAACACGAATCCTAACCCTGATCCTCACCCGAAGCCTTACCCTCACCCGTGACCTAATCTTAACCAGGACACCAACACTAACTCGTGCCCTCACACGTACGCTAAACCTTAATTGTTGTCGTACCATAAATTGTACCCTAATCCCTCCCCATTCCTTATCCCTAACCCTAACCCGATCCCTAAACCTGACCCACTTCCGATGCCCTACCCTAACCAATGCCCTAATCTTAACCAGTACACAAACACTAACTAATGCCCTCAAACGTACGCTAACCCTTAAGCATTGTCGTACCCTATCCTGTATCCTAATCCCTCCCCATTCCCTAACCCTAACCCTAAGCGAAACCCTGAACGTGACCCTTTTCGAGGCCTTACCCTCATCGGTGCCCTTGTCTTAACCAGTACACCAACACTAACTCGTGCCCTCACACTTACGCTAAACCTTAAGCATTGTCGTACCCTAACCTGTGCCCTAATCCCTCTCCATTACCTAACCCTAACCCTAACACGAATCCTAACCCTGACCCTCACCGGAAACCTTACCCTCACCCGTGCCCTAAAGTTAAGCAGGACACCAACACTAACTCGTACCCTCACACGTACGCTAACCCTTAATCGTTGTCGTACCCTAAACTGTACCCTAATCCCTCCCCATTCCCTAACCCTAACCCTAACAGGAATCCTAACCCTGACCCTCACCCGAAGCCTTACCCTCACCCGTGCCCTAATCTTAACCAGGACACCAACACTAACTCGTGCCCTCACACGTACGCTAAACCTTAAGCGTTGTCGTACCCTAAATTGTACCCTAATCCCTCCCCATTCCTTAACCTTAACCCTAACCCCATCCCTAAACCTGACCCACTTCCGATGCCCTACCCTAACCAATGCCCTAATCTTAACCAGTACACAAACACTAACTCATGCCCTCAAACGTACGCTAACCCTTAAGAATTGTCGTATCCTATCCTGTATCCTAATCCCTCCCCATTCCCTAACCCTAACCCTAAGCGAAACCCTGAACGTGACCCTTTTCCGAGGCCTTACCCTCATCGGTGCCCTTGTCTTAACCAGTACACCAACACTAACTCGTGCCCTCACACTTACGCTAACCCTTAAGCACTGTCGTACCCTAACCTGTGCCCTAATCCCTCTCCATTACCTAACCCTAACCCTAACCCGAATCCTAACCCTGACCCTCACCCGAAACATTACCCTCACCCGTTCCCTAATCTTAAACAGGACACCAAGACTAACTCGTGCCCTCACACGTACGCTAACACTAAATCGCAGCGGTACCATAACCTTTACCCTAATCCCTCTCCATTCCCTAACCC
This sequence comes from Inia geoffrensis, assembly GCA_036417435.1. Classification (NCBI taxonomy): domain Eukaryota; kingdom Metazoa; phylum Chordata; class Mammalia; order Artiodactyla; family Iniidae; genus Inia; species Inia geoffrensis. The sequence goes on from JAZAQT010000847.1 coordinate 171,619, forward strand.
TAGCCCTAACCTGAAACCTAACCATGACACTCACCCGAAACTTTACCCTCACCCGTGTCCTAATTTTAACCAGTACATCAACACTAACCCATGGCCTCTAACGTACGCTAAACCTAAGCGATTGCTGTACCCTAACCTGTACCCTAATCAATCCCCATTCCCTAACCCTAACCCTAACCCTAACCCTTAACGTGACCCTCTTCCGAGGCCTTACCCTCACCCGTGCCCTAATCGTAAGCAGCACACTAACACTAACTAATGACCTCACACGTGTGCTAAACCTTAAGCGTTGTGGTACCCTAAACTGTGCCCTAATATCTCCCCATTCCCTAACCCTAACCCTAACCCGAATTCTATCCCTGACCCTCACCCGAAACCTTACCCACACCCGTGCCCTAATCTTAACCAGGACACCAAGAATAACTCGTGCCCTCACACGTACGCTAACCCTTAATCGTTGTCATACCCTAAACTGTACCCTAATCCCTCCCCATTCCCTAACCCTAACCCTAACCCGAATCCTAACCCTGACCCTCACCTGAAGCCTTACCCTCACCCGTGCCCGAATCTTAACCAGGACACTAACACTAACACTTGCCCTCACACGAACGCTAACCCTTAAGCACTGTCGTACCCTAAGCTGTACCCTAATCCCTCTGCATTCCTTAACCCTAACCCTAACACGAATCCTAACCCTGACCCTCACCCGAAGCCTTACCCTCACCCGTGCCTTAATCTTAACCAGGACACCAACACTAACTCGTGCCCTCACACGTACGCTAAACCTTAAGCGTTGTCGTACCCTAAAGTGTACCCTAATCCCTCCCCATTCCTTAACCCTAACCCTAACCCCATCCCTAAACCTGACCCACTTCCGATGCCCTACCCTAACCAATGCCCTAATCTTAACCAGTACACAAACACTAACTCATGCCCTCAAACGTACGCTAACCCTTAAGCTTTGTCGTACCCTATCCTGTAGCCTAATCCCTCCCCATTCCCTAACCCTAACCCTAAGCGAAACCCTGAACGTGACCCTTTTCCGAGGCCTTACCCTCATTGGTGCCCTTGTCTTAACCAGTACACCAACACTAACTCGTGCCCTCACTCTTACGCTAACCCTTAGGCATTTTCGTACCCTAACCAGTACCCTAATCCCTCTCCATTCCCTAACCCTAACCCTAAACCGAATCCTAACCCTGACCCTCACCCGAAGCCTTATCCTCACCCGTGCCCTAATCTTAACCAGGACACAAAGTCTAACTCGTGCCCTCACACGTACGCTAACACTAAACCGCAGCGGTACCCTAACCTGTACCCTAATCCCTCTCCATTCCCTAACCCTAACCCTAACCTGAAACCTATCCATGACACTCACCCGAAACTTTACCATCACCCGTGGGCTAATTTTAACCAGTACATCAACACTAACCCATGCCCTCTAACGTACGCTAACCCAAAGCCATTGCCGTACCCTAACCTGTACCCTAATCAATCCCCATTCCTTAACCCTAACCATAACCCTAACCCTTAACGTGACCCTCTTCCGAGGCCTTACCCTCACCCGTGCCCTAATCGTAAGCAATACACTAACACTAACTAGTGACCTCACGTACGCTAAACCTTAAGCGTTGTGGTACCCTAAACTGTGCCCTAATATCTCCCCATTCCCTAACCCTAACCCTAACCCGAATCCTAACCCTGACCCTCACCTGAAGCCTTACCCTCACCCCTGCCCTAATCTTAAACAGGACACCAACACTAACTCGTGCCCTCACACGAACGCTAACCCTTAAGCACTGTCGTACCCTAAGCTATACCCTAATCCCTCTGCATTCCTTAAACTTATCCCTAACACGAATCCTAACCCTGACCCTCACCCGAAGCCTTACCCTCACCCGTGCCCTAATCTTAACCAGGACACCAACACTAACTCGTGCCCTCACACGTACGCTAAACCTTAATCGTTGTCGTACCCTAAATTGTACCCTAATCCCTCCCCATTCCTTATCCCTAACCCTAACCCGATCCCTAAACCTGACCCACTTCCGATGCCCTACCCTAACCAATGCCCTAATCTTAACCAGTACACAAACACTAACTAATGCCCTCAAACGTACCCTAACCCTTAAGCATTGTCGTACCCTATCCTGTATCCTAATCCCTCCCCATTCCCTAACCCTAACCCTAAGCGAAACCCTGAACGTGACCCTTTTCGAGGCCTTACCCTCATCGGTGCCCTTGTCTTAACCAGTACACCAACACTAACTCGTGCCCTCACACTTACGCTAACCCTTAAGCATTGTCGTACCCTAACCTGTGCCCTAATCCCTCTCCATTACCTAACCCTAACCCTAACACGAATCCTAACCCTGACCCTCACCGGAAACCTTACCCTCACCCGTGCCCTAAAGTTAAGCAGGACACCAACACTAACTCGTGCTCTCACCCTTACGCTAACCCTTAAGCACTGTCGTTCCCTAACCTGTACCCTAATCCCTCTGCATTCCTTAACCCTAACCCTAACACGAATCCTAACCCTGACCCTCACCCGAAGCCTTACCCTCACCCGTGCCCTAATCTTAACCAGGACACCAACGCTCACTGGTGCCCTCAAACGTACGCTAAACCTTAAGCGTTGTCGTACCCTAAATTGTACCCTAATCCCTCCCCATTCCTTAACCCTAACCCTAACCCCATCCCTAAACCTGACCCACTTTCGATGCCCTACCCTAACCAATGCCCTAAACTTAACCAGTACACAAACACTAACTCTTGCCCTCAAACGTACGCTAACCGTTAAGAATTGTCGTATCCTATCCTGTATCCTAATCCCTCCCCATTCCCTAACCCTAACCCTAAGCGAAACCCTGAACGTGACCCTTTTCCGAGGCCTTACCCTCATCGGTGCCCTTGTCTTAACCAGTACACCAACACTAACTCGTGCCCTCACACTTACGCTAACCCTTAAGCATTGTCGTAACCTAACCTGTACCCTAATCCCTCTCCATTCCCTAACCCTAACCCTATCCCGAATCCTAACCCTGACCCTCACCCGAAACCTTACCCTCACCCGTGCCCTAATCTTAACCAGGACACCAAGACTAACTCGTGCCCTCACACGTATGCTAACAGTAAACCGCAGCGGTACCCTAACCTGTACCCTAATCCCTCTCCATTCCCGAACCCTAACCCTAACCTGAAACCTAACCATGACACTCACCCGAAACTTTACCCTCACCCATGTCCTAATTTTAACCAGTACATCAACACTAACCCATGCCCTCTAACGTACGCTAACCCTAAGCCATTGCCGTACCCTAACCTGTACCCTAATCAATCCCCATTCCCTAACATTAACCCTAACCCTAACCCTTAACATGACCCTCTTCCGAGGCCTTACACTCACCCGTGCCCTAATCGTAAGCAGTACACTAACACTAACTAGTGACCTCACACGTATGCTAAACCTTAAGCGTTGTGGTACCCTAAACTGTGCCCTAATATCCCCCCATTCCCTAACCCTAACCCTAAGCGAAACCCTGAACGTGACACTTTTCCGAGGCCTTACCCTCATCGGTGCCCTTGTCTTAACAAGTACACCAACACTAACTCGTGCCCTCACACTTACGCAAACCTTTAGGCATTGTCGTACCCTAACCAGTACCCTAATACCTCTCCATTCCCTAACCCTAACCCTAACCCGAATCCTAACCCTGACTCTCACCCGAAGCCTTATCCTCACCCGTGCCCTAATCTTAACCAGGACACAAAGACTAACTCGTGCCCTCACACGTACACTAACACTAAACCGCAGCGGTACCCTAACCTGTACCCTAATCCCTCTCCATTCCCTAACCCTAAAACTAACCTGAAACCTAACCATGACACTCACCCGAAACTTTAACATCACCCGTGTCCTAATTTTAACCAGTACATCAACACTAACCCATGCCCTCTAACGTACGCTAACCCTAAGCCATTGCCGTACCCTAACCTGTACCCTAATCAATCCCCATTCCCTAACCCTAACCCTAACCCTAACCCTTAACGTGACCCTCTTCCGAGGCCTTACCCTCCCCCGTGCCCTAATCGTAAGCAGTACACTAACACTCCCTAGTGACCTCACATGTACGCTAAACCTTAAGTGTTGTGGTACCCTAAACTGTGCCCTAATATCTCCCCATTCGCTAACACTAACCCTAACCCGAATTCTATCCCTGACCCTCACCCGAAACCTTACCCTCACCCGTGCCCTAATCTTAACCAGGACACCAACACTAACTAGTGACCTCACGTACGCTAAACCTTAAGCGTTGTGGTACCCTAAACTGTGCCCTAATATCTCCCCTTTCCCTAACCCTAACCCTAACCCGAATCCTAACCCTGAACCTCACCTGAATCCTTACCCTCAACCGTGCCCTAATCTTAACCAGGACACTAACACTAACACTTGCCCTCACACGAACGCTAACCCTTAAGCATTGTCGTTCCCTAAGCTGTACCCTAATCCCTCTGCATTCCTTAACCCTAACCCTAACATGAATCCTAACCCTGACCCTCACCCGAAGCCTTACCCTCACCCGTGCCCTAATCTTAACCAGGACACCAACACTAACTCGTGCCCTCACACGTACGCTAAACCTTAATCGTTGTCGTACCCTAAATTGTAACCTAATCCCTCCCCATTCCTTAACCCAAACCCTAACCCCATCCCTCAACCTGACCCACTTCCGATGTCCTACCCTAACCAATGCCCTAAACTTAACCAGTATACAAACACTAACTCATGCCCTCAAACGTACGCTAACCCTTAAGCTTTGTCGTACCCTATGTTGTACCCTAATCCCTCCCCATTCCCTAACCCTAACCCTAAGCGAAACCCTGAACGTGACCCTTTTCCTAGGTCTTACCCTCATCGGTGCCCTTGTCTTAACCAGTACACCAACACTAACTCGTGCCCTCACACTTACGCTAACCCTTAAGCATTGTCGTACCCTAAACTGTACCCTAATCCCTCTCCATTCCCTAACCCTAACCCTAACCCGAATTCTAACCCTGACCCTCACCCGAAACCTTACCCTCACCCGTGCCCTAATCTTAACCAGGACACCAAGACTAACTCGTGCCCTCACACGTACGCAAACACTAAACCGCAGCGGTACCCTAACCTGTACCCTAATCCCTCTCCATTCCCTAACCCTAACGCTAACCTGAAACCTAACCATGACACTCACCCGAAACTTTACCCTCACCCGTGTCCTAATTTTAACCAGTACATCAACACTAACCCATGCCCTGTAACGTACGCTAAGCCTAAGCCATTGTCGTACCCTAACCTGTACCCTAATCAATCCCCATTCCCTAACCCTAACCCTAACCCTAAACCTTAACGTGACCCTCTTCCGAGGCCTTACCCTCACCCGTGCCCTAATCGTAAGCAGTACACTAACACTAACTAGTGACCTCACACGTATGCTAAACCTTAAGCGTTGTGGTACCCTAAACTGTGCCCTCATATCTCCCCATTCCCTAACCCTAACCCTAAGCGAAACCCTGAACGTGACCCTTTTCCGAGGCCTTACCCTCATCGGTGCCCTTGTCTTCACCAGTACACCAACACTAACTCGTGCCCTCACACTTACGCTAACCTTTAGGCATTGTCGTTCCCTAACCAGTACCCTAATCCCTCTCCATTCTCTAACCCTAATCCTAACCCGAATCCTAACCCTGACTCTCACCCGAAGCCTTACCCTCGCCCGTGCACTAATCTTAACCAGGACACAAAGACTAACTCGTGCCCTCACACGTACGCTAACACTAAACCGCAGCGGTACCCTAACCTGTACCCTAATCCCTCTCCATTCCCTAACCCTAAAAATAACCTGAAACCTAACCATGACAGTCACCCGAAACTTTACCATCACCCGTGTCCTAATTTTAACCAGTACATCAACACTAGCCCATGCCCTCTAACGTACGCTAACCCTAAGCCATTGCCGTACCCTAACCTGTACCCTAATCAATCACCATTCCCTAACACTAACCCTAACCCTAACCCTTAACGTGACCTTCTTCCGAGGCCTTACCCTCCCCCGTGCCCTAATCGTAAGCAGTACACTAACACTAACTAGTGACCTCACACGTACGCTAAACCTTAAGTGTTGTGGTACCCTAAACTGTGCCCTAATATCTCCCCATTCCCTAACCCTAACCCTAACCCGAATCCTAACCCTGACCCTCACCTGAAGCCTTACCCTCACCCGTGCCCTAATCTTAACCAGGACACTAACACTAACCCTTGCCCTCACACGAACTCTAACCCTTAAGCACTGTCGTACCCTAAGCTGTACCCTAATCCCTCTGCATTCCTTAACCCTATCCCTAACACGAATCCTAACCCTGACCCTCACCGAAGCCTTACCATCACCCGTGCCCTAATCTTAACTAGGACACCAACACTAACTCGTGCCCTCACACGTACGCTAAACCTTAAGCGTTGTCGTACCCTAAATTGTACCCTAATCCCTCCCCATTCCTTAACCCTAACCCTAACCCGATCCATAAACCTGACCCACTTCCGATGCCCTACCCTAAGCAATGCCTTAATCTTAACCAGTACACAAACACTAACTCGTGCCCTCAAACGTACGCTAACCCTTAAGCATTGTCGTACCCTATCCTGTATCCTAATCCTTCCCCATTCCCTAACCCTAACCCTAAGCGAAACCCTGAACGTGACCCTTTTCCGAGGCCTTACCCTCATCGGTGCCCTTGTCTTAACCAGTACACCAACACTAACTCGTGCCCTCACACTTACGCTAACCCTTAAGCATTGTCGTACCCTAACCTGTGCCCTAATCCCTCTCCATTACCTAACCCTAACCCTAACCCGAATCCTAACCCTGACCCTCACACCAAACATTACCCTCACCCGTGCCCTAATCTTAAACAGGACACCAAGACTAACTCGTGCCCTCACACGTACGCTAACACTAAACCGCAGCGGTACCCTAACCTGTACCCTAATCCCTCTCCATTCCCTAACCCTAGCCCTAACCTGAAACCTAACCATGACACTCACCCGAAACTTTCCCCTCACCCGTGTCCTAATTTTAACCAGTACATCAACACTAACCCATGGCCTCTAACGTACGCTAAACCTAAGCGATTGCTGTACCCTAACCTGTACCCTAATCAATCCCCATTCCCTAGCCCTAACCCTAACCCTAACCCTTAACGTGACCCTCTTCCGAGGCCTTACCCTCACCCGTGCCCTAATCGTAAGCAGTACACTAACACTAACTAGTGACCTCACACGTGTGCTAAACCTTAAGCGTTGTGGTACCCTAAACTGTGCCCTAATATCTCCCCATTCCCTAACCCTAACCCTTACCCGAATTCTATTCCTGACCCTCACCCGAAACCTTACCCTCACCCGTGCCCTAATCTTAACCAGGACACTAACACTAACCCTTGCCCTCACACGAACGCTAACCCTTAAGCACTTTCGTACCCTAAGCTGTACCCTAATCCCTCTGCATTCCTTAACCCTAACCCTAACACGAATCCTAACCCTGACCCTCACCCGAAGCCTAACCCTCACCCGTGCCCTAATCTTAACCAGGACACCAACACTAACTCGTGCCCTCACACATACGCTAAACCTTAAGCGTTGTCTTACCCTAAATTGTACCCTAATCCCTCCCCATTCCTTAACCCTAACCATAACCCCATCCCTAAACCTGACCCACTTCCGATGCCCTACCCTAACCAATGCCCTAATCTTAACCAGTACACAAACAGTAACTTATGCCCTCAAACGTACGCTAACCCTTAAGCTTTGTCGTACCCTATCCTGTACCCTAATCCCTCCCCATTCCCTAACCCTAACCCTAAGCGAAACCCTGAACGTGACCCTTTTCCGAGGCCTTACCCTCATCGGTGCCCTTGTCTTAACCAGTACACCAACACTAACTCGTGCCCTCACACTTACGCTAACCCTTAGGCATTGTCGTACCCTAACCAGTACCCTAATCATTCTCCATTCCCTAACCCTAACCCTAACCCGAATCCTAACCCTGACCCTCACCCGAAACCTTACCCTCACCCGTGCCCTAATCTTAACCAGGACACCAAGACTAACTCGTGCCCTCACACGTACGCTAACACTAAACCGCAGCGGTACCCTAACCTGTACCCTAATCCCTCTCCATTCCCTAACCTTAACCCTAACCTGAAACCTATCCATGACACTCACCCGAAACTTTACCATCACCCGTGTGCTAATTTTAACCAGTACATCAACACTAACCCATGCCCTCTAACGTACGCTAACCTTAAGCCATTGCCGTACCCTAACCTGTACCCTAATCAATCCCCATTCCCTAACCCTAACCCTAACCCTAACCCTTAACGTGACCCTCTTCCGAGGCCTTACCCTCACCCGTGCCCTAATCGTAAGCAGTACACTAACACTAACTAGTGACCTCACACGTACGCTAAACCTTAAGCGTTGTGGTACCCTAAACTGTGCCCTAATATCTCCCCTTTCCCTAACCCTAACCCTAACCCGAATCCTAACCCTGACCCTCACCTGAAGCCTTACCCTCAACCGTGCCCTAATCTTAACCAGGACACTAACACTAACCCTTGCCCTCACACGAACGCTAACCCTTAAGCACTGTCGTTCCCTAAGCTGTACCCTAATCCCTCTGCATTCCTTAACCCTAACGCTAACACGATTCCTAACCCTGACCCTCACCCGAAGCCTTACCCTCACCCGTGCCCTAATCTTAACCAGGACACCAACACTAACTCGTGCCCTCACACGTACGCTAAACCTTAATCGTTGTCGTACCCTAAATTGTAACCTAATCCCACCCCATTCCTTAACCCTAACCCTAACCCCATCCCTAAACCTGACCCACTTCCGATGCCCTACACTAACCAATGCCCTAATCTTAACCAGAACACAAACACTAACTTATGCCCTCAAAAGTAGTCTAACCCTTAAGCACTGTCATACCCTATCCTGTACCCTAATCCTTCCCCATTCCCTAACCCTAACCCTAAGAGAAATCCTGAACGTGACCCTTTTCCGAGGCCTTACCCTCATCGGTGCCCTTGTATTAACCAGTACACCAACACTAACTCGTGCCCTCACACTTACGCTAACCCTTAGGCGTTGTCGTACCCTAACCAGTACCCTAATCCCTCTCCATTCCCTAACCCTAACCCTAACCCGAATCCTAACCCTGACCCTCACAAGAAGCCTTACCCTCACCCGTGCCCTAATCTTAACCAGGACCCCAAGATTAACTCGTGCCCTCACACGTACGCTAACACTAAACCGCAGCGGTACCCTAACCTGTACCCTAATCCCTCTCCATTCCCTAACCCTAAACCTAACCTGAAACCTAACCATGACACTCACCCGAAACTTTACCATCACCAGTGTCCTAATTTTAACCAGTACATCAACACTAGCCCATGCCCTCTAACGTACGCTAACCCTAAGCCATTGCCGTACCCTAACCTGTACCCTAATCAATCCCCATTCCCTAACCCTAACCCTAACCCTAACCCTTAACGTGACCCTCTTCTGAGACCTTACCCTCCCCCGTGCCCTAATCGTAAGCAGTACACTAACACTAACTAGTGACCTCACACGTACGCTAAACCTTAAGTGTTGTGGTACCCTAAACTGTGCCCTAATATCTCCCCATTCCCTAACCCTAACCCTAACCCGAATCCTAACCCTGACCCTCACCTGAAGCCTTACCCTCACCCGTGCCCTAATCTTAACCAGGACACCAACACTAACTCGTGCCCTCACACGTACGCTAACCCTTAATCGTTGTCGTACCCTAAACTGTACCCTAATCCCTCCCCATTCCCTAACCCTAACCCTAACACGAATTCTAACCCTGACCCTCATCTGAAGCCTTACCCTCACCCGTGCCCTAATCTTAACCAGGACACTAACACTAACCCTTGCCCTCACACGAACGCTAACCCTTAAGCACTGTCGTACCCTAAGCTGTACCCTAATCCCTCTGCATTCCTTAACCCTATCCCTAACACGAATCCTAACCCTGAACCTCAACTGAAGCCTTACCCTCACCCGTGCCCTAATCTTAACCAGGACACCAACACTAACTCGTGCCCTCACACGTACGCTAAACCTTAAGCGTTGTCGTACCCTAAATTGTACCCTATTCCCTGCCCATTCCTTAACCCTAACCCTAACCCGATCCCTAAACCTGACCCACTTCCGATGTCCTACCCTAACCAATGCCCTAATCTTAACCAGTACACAAACACTAACTCATGCCCTCAAACGTACGCTAACCCTTAAGCATTGTCGTACCCTATCCTGTATCCTAATCCCTCCCCATTCCCTATCTCTAACCCTAAGCGAAACCCTGAACGTGACCCTCACTCGAGTCCTTACCCTCATCGGTGCCCTTGTCTTAACCAGTACACCAACGCTAACTCGTGCCCTCACACTTACGCTAACCCTTAAGCATTGTCGTACCCTAACCAGTGCCCTAATCCCTCTCCATTACCTAACCCTAACCCTAACCCGAATCCTAACCCTGACCCTCACCGGAAACCTTACCCTCACCCGTGCCCTAAACTTAACCAGGACACCAACACTAACTCGTGCCCTCACACGTACGCTAACCCTTAATCGTTGTCGTACCCTAAACTGTACCTTAATCCCTCCCCATTCCCTAACCCTAACCCTAAGCGAAACCCTGAACGTGACCCTTTTCCGAGGCCTTACCCTCATCGGTGCCCTTGTCTTAACCAGTACACCAATACTAACTCGTACCCTCACACTTACGCTAACCCTTAGGCATTGTCGTACCCTAACCAGTACCCTAATCCCTCTCCATTCCCTAACCCTAACCCTAACCCGAATCCTAACCCTGACCCTCACAAGAAGCCTTAACCTCACCCGTGCCCTAATCTTAACCAGGACCCCAAGACTAACTCGTGCCCTCACACGTACGCTAACACTAAACCGCAGCGGTTCCCTAACCCGTACCCTAATCCCTCTCCATTCCCTAACCCTAACCCTAACCTGAAACCTATCCATGACACTCACCCGAAACTTTACCATCACCCGTGTGCTAATTTTAACCAGTACATCAACACTAACCCATGCCCTCTAACGTACGCTAACCCTAAGCCATTGCCGTACCCTAACCTGTACCCTAATCAATCCCCATTCCCTAACCCTAACCCTAACCCTAACCCTTAAAGTGACCCTCTTCCGAGGCCTTACCCTCACCCGTGCACTAATCGTAAGCAGTACACTAACACTAACTAGTGACCTCACGTACGCTAAACCTTAAGCGTTGTGGTACCCTAAACTGTGCCCTAATATCTCCCCTTTCCCTAACCCTAACCCTAAACCGAATCCTAACCCTGACCCTCACCTGAAGCCTTACCCTCAACCGTGCCCTAATCTTAACCAGGACACTAACACTAACCCTTGCCCTCACACGAACGCTAACCCTTAAGCACTGTCGTTCCCTAAACTGTACCCTAATCCCTCTGCATTCCTTAACCCTAACCCTAACACGAATCCTAACCCTGACCCTCACCCGAAGCCTTACCCTCACCCGTGCCCTAATCTTAACCAGGACACCAACACTAACTCGTGCCCTCACACGTACGCTAAACCTTAATCGTTGTCGTAACCTAAATTGTACCCTAATCCCTCCCCATTCCTTAACCCTAACCCTATCCCCATCCCTAAACCTGACCCACTTCCGATGCCCTACCCTAACCAATGCCCTAATCTTAACCAGTACACAAACACTAACTTATGCCCTCAAACGTAGTCTAACCCTTAAGCATTGTCGTACCCTATCCTGTACCCTAATCCCTCCCCATTCCCTAATCCTAACCCTAAGCGAAACCCTGAACGTGACACGTTTCCGAGGCCTTACCCTCATCGGTGCCCTTGTCTTAACCAGGACAGCAACACTAACTCGTGCCCTCACACGTACGCTAACCCTTAATCGTTGTCGTACCCAAAACTGTACCCTAATCCCTCCCCATTCCCTAACCCTAACCCTAAGCGAAACCCTGAACGTGACCCTTTTCCGAGGCCTTACCCTCATCGGTGCCCTTGTCTTAACCAGTACACCAATACTAACTCGTACCCTCACACTTACGCTAACCCTTAGGCATTGTCGTTCCCTAACCAGTACCCTAATCCCTCTCCATTCCTTAACCCTAACCCTAACCCGAATCCTAACCGTGACCCTCACCCGAAACCTTACCCTCACCCGTGCCCTAATCTTAACCAGGACACCAAGACTAACTCGTGCCCTCACACGTACGCTAACACTAACCCGCAGCGGTACCCTAACCCGTACCCTAATCCCGCTCCATTCCCTAACCCTAACCCTAACCTGAAACCTATCCATGACACTCACCCGAAACTTTACCATCACCCGTGTGCTAATTTTAACCAGTACATCAACACTAACCCATGCCCTCTAACGTACGCTAACCCTAAGCCATTGCCGTACCCTAACCTGTACCCTAATCAATCCCCATTCCCTAACCCTAACCCTAACCCTAACCCTTAACGTGACCGTCTTCAGAGGCCTTACCCTCACCCGTGCCCTAATCGTAAGCAGTACACTAACACTAACTAGTGACCTCACGTACGCTAAACCTTAAGCGTTGTGGTACCCTAAACTGTGCCCTAATATCTCCCCTTTCCCTAACCCTAACCCTAACCCGAATCCTAACCCTGAACCTTACCTGAATCCTTACCCTCAACCGTGCCCTAATCTTAACCAGGACACTAACACTAACACTTGCCCTCACACGAACGCTAACCCTTAAGCACTGTCGTTCCCTAAACTGTACCCTAATCCCTCTGCATTCCTTAACCCTAACCCTAACACGAATCCTAACCCTGACCCTCACCCGAAGCCTTACCCTCACCCGTGCCCTAATCTTAACCAGGACACCAACACTAACTCGTGCCCTCACACGTACGCTAAACCTTAATCGTTGTCGTACCCTAAATTGTAACCTAATCCCTCCCCATTCCTTAACCCTAACCCTAACCCCATCCCTAAACCTGACCCACTTCCGATGCCCTACCCTAACCAATGCCCTAAACTTAACCAGTACACAAACACTAACTTTTGCCCTCAAACGTAGTCTAACCCTTAAGCATTGTCGTACCCTATCCTGTACCCTAATCCCTCCCCATTCCCTAACCCTAACCCTAAGCGAAACCCTGAACGTGACCCTTTTCCGAGGCCTTACCCTCATCGGTGCCCTTGTCTTAACCAGTACACCAACACTAAATCGTGCCCTCACACTTACGCTAACCCTTAAGCATTGTCGTACCCTAACCTGTACCCTAATCCCTCTCCATTCCCTAACCCTAACCCTAACCCGAATCCTAACCCTGACCCTCACCCGAAACCTTACCCTCACCCGTGCCCTAATCTTAACCAGGACACCAAGACTAACTCGTGCCCTCACACGTACGCTAACACTAAACCGCAGCGGTACCCTAACCTGTACCCTAATCCCTCTCCATTCCCTCACCCTAACCCTAACCTGAAACCTAACCATGACACTCACCCGAAACTTTACCCTCACCCGTGTCCTAATTTTAACCAGTACATCAACACTAACCCATGCCCTCTAACGTACGCTAACCCTAAGCCATTGCCGTACCCTAACCTGTACCCTAATCAATCCCCATTCCCTAACCCTAACCCTAACCCTAACCCTTAACGTGACCCTCTTCCGAGGCCTTACCCTCCCCCGTGCCCTAATCGTAAGCAGTACACTAACACTAACTAGTGACCTCACACGTATGCTAAACCTTAAGTGTTGTGGTACCCTAAACTGTGCCCTAATATCTCCCCATTCCCTAACACTAACCCTAACCTGAATTCTATCCCTGACCCTCACCCAAAACCTTACCCTCACCCGTGCCCTAATCTTAACCAGGACACCAACACTAACTCGTGCCCTCACACGTACGCTAACCCTCAATCGTTGTCGTACCCTAAACTCTACCCTAATCCCTCCCCATTCCCTAACCCTAACCCTAACACGAATCCTAACCCTGACCCTCACCTGAAGCCTTACCCTCACCCGTGCCCTAATCTTAACCAGGACACTAACACTAACTCTTGCCCTCACACGAACGCTAACCCTTAAGCACTGTCGTACCCTAAGCTGTATCCTAATCCCTCTGCATTCCTTAACCCTATCCCTAACACGAATCCGAACCCTGACCCTCACCCGAAGCCTTACCCTCACCCGTGCCCTAATCTTAACCAGGACACCAACACTAACTCGTGCCCTCACACGTACGCTAAACCTTAAGCGTTGTCGTACCCTAAATTGTACCCTAATCCCTCCCCATTCCTTAACCCTAACCCTAACCCGATCCCTAAACCTGACCCACTTCCGATGCCCTACCCTAACCAATGCCTTAATCTTAACCAGTACACAAACACTAACTCATGCCCTCAAACGTACGCTAACCCTTAAGCATTGTCGTACCCTATCCTGTATCCTGATCCCTCCCCATTCCCTAACCCTAACCCTAAGCGAAACCCTGAACGTGACCCTTTTCCGAGGCCTTACCCTCATCGGTGCCCTTGTCTTAACCAGTACACCAACACTAACTCGTGCCCTCACACTTACGCTAACCCTTAAGCACTGTCGTACCCTAACCTGTGCCCTAATCCCTCTCCATTACCTAACCCTAACCCTAACCCGAATCCTAACCCTGACCCTCACCCGAAACATTACCCTCACCCGTTCCCTAATCTTAAACAGGACACCAAGACTAACTCGTGCCCTCACACGTACGCTAACACTAAACCGCAGCGGTACCCTAACCTTTACCCTAATCCCTCTCCATTCCCTAACCCTAGCCCTAACCTGAAACCTAACCATGACACTCACCCGAAACTTTACCCTCACCCGTGTCCTAATTTTAACCAGTACATCAACACTAACCCATGGCCTCTAACGTACGGTAAACCTAAGCAATTGCTGTACCCTAACCTGTACCCTAATCAATCCCCATTCCCTAACCCTAACCCTAACCCTAACCCTTAACGTGACCCTCTTCCGAGGCCTTACCCTCACCCGTGCCCTAATCGTAAGCAGCACACTAACACTAACTAGTGACCCCACACGTGTGCTAAACCTTAAGCGTTGTGGTACCCTAAACTGTGCCCTAATATCTCCCCATTCCCTAACCCTAACCCTAACCCGAATTCTATCCCTGACCCTCACCCGAAACCTTACCCTCACCCGTGCCCTAATCTTAACCAGGACACCAAGAATAACTCGTGCCCTCACACGTACGCTAACCCTTAATCGTTGTCATACCCTAAACTGTACCCTAATCCCTCCCCATTCCTTAACCCTAACCCTAACACGAATTCTAACCCTGACCCTCACCTGAAGCCTTACCCTCACCCGTGCCCTAATCTTAACCAGGACACTAACACTAACCCTTGCCCTCACACGAACGCTAACCCTTAAGCACTGTCGTACCCTAAGCTGTACCCTAATCCCTCTGCATTCCTTAACCCTATCCCTAACACGAATCCTAACCCTGACCCTCACCCGAAGCCTTACCCTCACCCGTGCCCTAATCTTAACCAGGACATCAACACTAACTCGTGCCCTCACACGTACGCTAAACCTTAAGCGTTGTCGTACCCTAAATTGTACCCTAATCCCTCCCCATTCCTTAACCCTAACCCTAACCCGATCCCTAAACCTGACCCACTTCCGATGCCCTACCCTAACCAATGCCCTAATCTTAACCAGTACACAAACACTAACTAATGCCCTCAAACGTACGCTAACCCTTAAGAATTGTCGTACCCTATACTGTATCCTAATCCCTCCCCATTCCCTAACCCTAACCCTAAGCGAAACCCTGAACGTGACCCTTTTCGAGGCCTTACCCTCATCGGTGCCCTTGTCTTAACCAGTACACCAACACTAACTCGTGCCCTCACACTTACGCTAACCCTTAAGCATTGTCGTACCCTAACCTGTGCCCTAATCCCTCTCCATTACCTAACCCTAACCCTAACACGAATCCTAACTCTGACCCTCACCGGAAACCTTACCCTCACCCGTGCCCTAAAGTTAAGCAGGACACCAACACTAACTCGTGCCCTCACACGTACGCTAACCCTTAATCGTTGTCGTACCCTAAACTGTACCCTAATCCCTCCCCATTCCCTAACCCTAACCCTAACAGGAATCCTAACCCTGACCCTCACCCGAAGCCTTACCCTCACCCGTGCCCTAATCTTAACCAGGACACCAACACTAACTCGTGCTCTCACACGTACGCTAAACCTTAAGCGTTGTCGTACCCTAAATTGTACCCTAATCCCTCCCCATTCCTTAACCCTAACCCTAACCCCATCCCTAAACCTGACCCACTTCCGATGCCCTACCCTAACCAATGCCCTAATCTTAACCAGTACACAAACACTAACTCATGCCCTCAAACGTACGCTAACCCTTAAGAATTGTCGTATCCTATCCTGTATCCTAATCCCTCCCCATTCCCTAACCCTAACCCTAAGCGAAACCCTGAACGTGACCCTTTTCCGAGGCCTTACCCTCATCGGTGCCCTTGTCTTAACCAGTACACCAACACTAACTCGTGCCCTCACACTTACGCTAACCCTTAAGCATTGTCGTACCCTAACCTGTACCCTAATCCCTCTCCATTACCTAACCCTAACCCTATTCCGAATCCTAACCCTGACCCTCACCCGAAACCTTACCCTCACCCGTGCCCTAATCTTAACCAGGACACCAAGACTAACTCGTGCCCTCACACGTATGCTAACAGTAAACCGCAGCGGTACCCTAACCTGTACCCTAATCCCTCTCCATTCCCGAACCCTAACCCTAACCTGAAACCTAACCATGACACTCACCTGAAACTTTACCCTCACCCATGTCCTAATTTTAACCAGTACATCAACACTAACCCATGCCCTCTAACGTACGCTAACCCTAAGCCATTGCCGTACCCTAACCTGTACCCTAATCAATCCCCATTCCCTAACACTAACCCTAACCCTAACCCTTAACATGACCCTCTTCCGAGGCCTTACCCTCACCCGTGCCCTAATCGTAAGCAGTACACTAACACTAACTAGTGACCTCACACGTATGCTAAACCTTAAGCGTTGTGGTACCCTAAACTGTGCCCTAATATCCCCCCATTCCCTAACCCTAACCCTAAGCGAAACCCTGAACGTGACCCTTTTCCAAGGCCTTACCCTCATCGGTGCCCTTGTCTTAACCAGTACACCAACACTAACTCGTGCCCTCACACTTACGCAAACCTTTAGGCATTGTCGTACCCTAACCAGTACCCTAATACCTCTCCATTCCCTAACCCTAACCCTAACCCTGACTCTCACCCGAAGCCTTATCCTCACCCGTGCCCTAATCTTAACCAGGACACAAAGACTAACTCGTGCCCTCACACGTACGCTAACACTAAATCGCAGCCGTACCCTAACCCGTACACTAATCCCTCTCGATTCCCTAACCCTAACCCTAACCTGAAACCTATCCATGACACTCACCCGAAACTTTACCATCACCCGTGTACTAATTTTAACCAGTACATCAACACTAACCCATGCCCTCTAACGTACGCTAACCCTAAGCCATTGCCGTACCCTAACCTGTACCCTAATCAATCCCCATTCCCTAACCCTAACCCTAACCCTAACCCTTAACGTGACCCTCTTCCGAGGCCTTACCCTCCCCCGTGCCCTAATCGTAAGCAGTACACTAACACTCCCTAGTGACCTCACACGTACGCTAAACCTTAAGTGTTGTGGTACCCTAAACTGTGCCCTAATATCTCCCCATTCGCTAACACTAACCCTAACCCGAATTCTATCCCTGACCCTCACCCGAAACCTTACCCTCACCCGTGCCCTAATCTTAACCAGGACACCAACACTAACTAGTGACCTCAGGTACGCTAAACCTTAAGCGTTGTGGTACCCTAAACTGTGCCCTAATATCTCCCCTTTCCCTAACCCTAACCCTAACCCGAATCCTAACCCTGAACCTCACCTGAATCCTTACCCTCAACCGTGCCCTAATCTTAACCAGGACACTAACACTAACACTTGCCCTCACACGAACGCTAACCCTTAAGCACTGTCGTTCCCTAAACTGTACCCTAATCCCTCTGCATTCCTTAACCCTAACCCTAACACGAATCCTAACCCTGACCCTCACTCGAAGCCTTACCCTCACCCGTACCCTAATCTTAACCAGGACACCAACACTAACTCGTGCCCTCACACGTACTCTAAACCTTAATCGTTGTCGTACCCTAAATGGTAACCTAATCCCTCCCCATTCCTTAACCCTAACCCTAACCCCATCCCTAAACCTGACCCACTTCCGATGCCCTACCCTAACCAATGCCCTAAACTTAACCAGTACACAAACACTAACTTTTGCCCTCAAACGTAGTCTAACCCTTAAGCATTGTCGTACCCTATCCTGTACCCTAATCCCTCCCCATTCCCTAACCCTAACCCTAAGCGAAACCCTGAACGTGACCCTTTTCCGAGGCCTTACCCTCATCGGTGCCCTTGTCTTAACCAGTACACCAGCACTAACTCGTGCCGTCACACTTACGCTAACCCTTAAGCACTGTCGTACCCTAACCTGTACCCTAATCCCTCACCATTCCCTAACCCTAACCCTAACCCGAATCCTAACCCTGACCCTCACCCGAAACCTTACCCTCACCCGTGCCCTAATCTTAACCAGGACACCAAGACTAATTCGTGCCCTCACACGTACGCTAACACTAAACCGCAGCGGTACCCTAACCTGTACCCTAATCCCTCTCCATTCCCTCACCCTAACCCTAACCTGAAACCTAACCATGACACTCACCCGAAACTTTACCCTCACCCGTGTTCTAATTTTAACCATTACATCAACACTAACCCATGCCCTGTAACGTACGCTAACCCTAAGCCATTGCCGTACCCTAACCTGTACCCTAATCAATCCCCATTAATTAACCCTAACCCTAACCCTAACCCTTAACGTGACCGTCTTCCGAGGCCTTACCCTCCCCCGTGCCCTAATCGTAAGCAGTACACTAACACTAACTAGTGACCTCACACTTATGCTAAACCTTAAGCGTTGTGGTACCCTAAACTGTGCCCTAATATCTCCCCATTCACTAACACTAACCCTAACCCGAATTCTATCCCTGACCCTCAACCACAACCTTACCCTCACCCGTGACCTAATCTTAACCAGGACACCAACACTAACTCGTGCCCTCACACGTACGATAACCGTTAATCGTTGTCGTACCCTAAACTGTACCCTAATCCCTCCCCATTCCCTAACCCTAACCCTAACACGAATCCTAACCCTGACCCTCACCTGAAGCCTTACCCTCACCCGTGCCCTAATCTTAACCAGGACACTAACACTAACCCTTGCCCTCACACGAACGCTAACCCTTAAGCACTGTCGTACCCTAAGCTGTATCCTAATCCCTCTGCATTCCTTAACCCTATCCCTAACACGAATCCGAACCCTGACCCTCACCCGAAGCCTTACCCTCACCCGTGCCCTAATCTTAACCAGGACACCAACACTAACTCGTGCCCTCACACGTACGCTAAACCTTAAGCGTTGTCGTACCCTAAATTGTACCCTAATCCCTCCCCATTCCTTAACCCTAACCCTAACCCGATCCCTAAACCTGACCCACTTCGGATGCCCTACCCTAACCAATGCCTTAATCTTAACCAGTACACAAACACTAACTCATGCCCTCAAACGTACGCTAACCCTTAAGCATTGTCGTACCCTATCCTGTATCCTGATCCCTCCCCATTCCCTAACCCTAACCCTAAGCGAAACCCTGAACGTGACCCTTTTCCGAGGCCTTACCCTCATCGGTGCCCTTGTCTTAACCAGTACACCAACACTAACTCGTGCCCTCACACTTACGCTAACCCTTAAGCACTGTCGTACCCTAACCTGTGCCCTAATCCCTCTCCATTACCTAACCCTAACCCTAACACGAATCCTAACCCTGACCCTCACCCGAAACATTACCCTCACCCGTTCCCTAATCTTAAACAGGACACCAAGACTAACTCGTGCCCTCACACGTACGCTAACCCTTAATCGTTGTCATACCCTAAACTGTACCCTAATCCCTCTCCATTACCTAACCCTAACCCTATTCCGAATCCTAACCCTGACCCTCACCCGAAACCTTACCCTCACCCGTGCCCTAATCTTAACCAGGACACCAAGACTAACTCGTGCCCTCACACGTATGCTAACAGTAAACCGCAGCGGTACCCTAACCTGTACCCTAATCCCTCTCCATTCCTGAACCCTAACCCTAACCTGAAACCTAACCATGACACTCACCCGAAACTTTACCCTCACCCATGTCCTAATTTTAACCAGTACATCAACACTAACCCATGCTCTCTAACGTACGCTAACCCTAAGCCATTGCCGTACCCTAACCTGTACCCTAATCAATCCCCATTCCCTAACACTAACCCTAACCCTAACCCTTAACATGACCCTCTTCCGAGGCCTTACCCTCACCCGTGCCCTAATCGTAAGCAGTACACTAACACTAACTAGTGACCTCACACGTATGCTAAACCTTAAGCGTTGTGGTACCCTAAATTGTGCCCTAATATCCCCCCATTCCCTAACCCTAACCCTAAGCGAAACCCTGAACGTGACCCTTTTCCAAGGCCTTACCCTCATCGGTGCCCTTGTCTTAACCAGTACACCAACACTAACTCGTGCCCTCACACTTACGCAAACCTTTAGGCATTGTCGTACCCTAACCAGTACCCTAATACCTCTCCATTCCCTAACCCTAACCCTAACCCGAATCCTAACCCTGACTCTCACCCGAAGCCTTATCCTCACCCGTGCCCTAATCTTAACCAGGACACAAAGACTAACTCGTGCCCTCACACGTACGCTAACACTAAACCGCAGCGGTACCCTAACCCGTACACTAATCCCTCTCGATTCCCTAACCCTAACCCTAACCTGAAACCTATCCATGACACTCACCCGAAACTTTACCATCACCCGTGTGCTAATTTTAACCAGTACATCAACACTAACCCATGCCCTCTAACGTACGCTAACCCTAAGC
This sequence comes from Inia geoffrensis, assembly GCA_036417435.1. Taxonomy (NCBI): domain Eukaryota; kingdom Metazoa; phylum Chordata; class Mammalia; order Artiodactyla; family Iniidae; genus Inia; species Inia geoffrensis. Next base: position 192,881 of record JAZAQT010000847.1, read on the forward strand.
CATTGCCGTACCCTAACCTGTACCCTAATCAATCCCCATTCCCTAACCCTAACCCTAACCCTAACCCTTAACGTGACCCTCTTCCGAGGCCTTACCCTCCCCCGTGCCCTAATCGTAAGCAGTACACTAACACTCCCTAGTGACCTCACACGTACGCTAAACCTTAAGTGTTGTGGTACCCTAAACTGTGCCCTAATATCTCCCCATTCGCTAACACTAACCCTAACCCGAATTCTATCCCTGACCCTCACCCGAAACCTTACCCTCACCCTTGCCCTAATCTTACCCAGGACACCAACACTAACTAGTGACCTCACGTACGCTAAACCTTAAGCGTTGTGGTACCCTAAACTGTGCCCTAATATCTCCCCTTTCCCTAACCCTAACCCTAACCCGAATCATAACCCTGAACCTCACCTGAATCCTTACCCTCAACCGTGCCCTAATCTTAACCAGGACACTAACACTAACACTTGCCCTCACACGAACGCTAACCCTTAAGCACTGTCGTTCCCTAAACTGTACCCTAATCCCTCTGCATTCCTTAACCCTAACCCTAACACGAATCCTAACCCTGACCCTCACCCGAAGCCTTACCCTCACCCGTGCCCTAATCTTAACCAGGACACCAACACTAACTCGTGCCCTCACACGTACGCTAAACCTTAATCGTTGTCGTACCCTAAATTGTAACCTAATCCCTCCCCATTCCTTAACCCTAACCCTAACCCCATCCCTAAACCTGACCCACTTCCGATGCCCTACCCTAACCAATGCCCTAAACTTAACCAGTACACAAACACTAACTTTTGCCCTCAAACGTAGTCTAACCCTTAAGCATTGTCGTACCCTATCCTGTACCCTAATCCCTCCCCATTCCCTAACCCTAACCCTAAGCGAAACCCTGAACGTGACCCTTTTCCGAGGCCTTACCCTCATCGGTGCCCTTGTCTTAACCAGTACACCAACACTAACTCGTGCCCTCACACTTACGCTAACCCTTAAGCATTGTCGTACCCTAACCTGTACCCTAATCCCTCTCCATTCCCTAACCCTAACCCTAACCCGAATCCTAACCCTGACCCTCACCCGAAACCTTACCCTCACCCGTGCCCTAATCTTAACCAGGACACCAAGACTAACTCGTGCCCTCACACGTACGCTAACACTAAACCGCAGCGGTACCCTAACCTGTACCCTAATCCCTCTCCATTCCCTCACCCTAACCTAACCTGAAACCTAACCATGACACTCACCCGAAACTTTACCCTCACCCGTGTTCTAATTTTAACCAGTACATCAACACTAACCCATGCCCTGTAACGTACGCTAACCCTAAGCCATTGCCGTACCCTAACCTGTACCCTAATCAATCCCCATTAACTAACCCTAACCCTAACCCTAACCCTAAACGTGACCCTCTTCCGAGGCCTTACCCTCCCCCGTGCCCTAATCGTAAGCAGTACACTAACACTAACTAGTGACCTCACACTTATGCTAAACCTTAAGCGTTGTGGTACCCTAAACTGTGCCCTAATATCTCCCCATTCACTAACACTAACCCTAACCCGAATTCTATCCCTGACCCTCACCCACAACCTTACCCTCACCCGTGCCCTAATCTTAACCAGGACACCAACACTATCTCGTGCCCTCACACGTACGATAACCGTTAATCGTTGTCATACCCTAAACTGTACCCTAATCCCTCCCCATTCCCTAACCCTAACCCTAACACGAATCCTAACCCTGACCCTCCCCTGAAGCCTTACCCTCACCCGTGTCCTAATCTTAACCAGGGCACTAACACTAACCCTTGCCCTCACACGAACGCTAACCCTTAAGGACTGTCGTTCCCTAAGCTGTACCCTAATCCCTCAGCATTCCTTAAACCTAACCCTAACACGAATCCTAACCCTGACCCTCACCCGAAGCCTTACCCTCACCCGTACCCTAATCTTAACCAGGACACCAACACTAACTCGTGCCCTCACACGTACGCTAAACCTTAATCGTTGTCGTACCCTAAATTGTAACCTAATCCCTCCCCATTCCTTAACCCTAACCCTAACCCCATCCCTAAACCTGACCCACTTCCGATGCCCTACCCTAACCAATGCCCTAATCTTAACCAGTACACAAACACTAACTCATGCCCTCAAACGTACGCTAACCCTTAAGCATTGTCGTACCCTATCCTGTACCCTAATCCCTCCCCATTCCCTAACCCTAACCCTAAGCGAAACCCTGAACGTGACCCTTTTCCGAGGCCTTACCCTCATTGGTGCCCTTGTCTTAACCAGTACACCAACACTAACTCGTGCCCTCACCCTTACGCTAACCCTTAAGCATTGTCGTACCCTAACCTGTACCCTAATCCCTCTCCATTCCCTAACCCTAACCCTAACCCGAATCCTAACACTGACCCTCACCGAAACCTTACCCTCACCCGTGCCCTAATCTTAACCAGGACACCAAGACTAACTCGTGCCCTCACACGTACGCTAACACTAAACCGCAGCGGTACCCTAACCTGTACCCTAATCCCTCTCCATTCCCTAACCCTAACCCTAACCTGAAACCTAACCATGACACTCACCCGAAACTTTACCCTCACCCGTGTCCTAATTTTAACCAGTACATCAACACTAACCCATGCCTTCTAACGTACGCTAACCCTAAGCCATTGCCGTACCCTAACCTGTACCCTAATCAATCCCCATTCCCTAACCCTAACCCTAACCCTATCCCTTAACGTGACCCTCTTCCGAGGCCTTACCCTCCCCCGTGCCCTAATCATAAGCAGTACACTAACACTAACTAGTGACCTCACACGTATGCTAAACCTTAAGCGTTGTGGTACCCTAAACTGTGCCCTAATATCTCCCCATTCCCTAACACTAACCCTAACCCGAATTCTATCCCTGACCCTCACCCAAAACCTTACCCTCACCCGTGCCCTAATCTTAACCAGGACACCAAGAATAACTCGTGCCCTCACACGTACGCTAACCCTCAATCGTTGTCGTACCCTAAACTGTACCCTAATCCCTCCCCATTCCCTAACCCTAACCCTAACACGAATCCTAACCCTTACCCTCACCTGAAGCCTTACCCTCACCCGTGCCCTAATCTTAACCAGGACACTAACACTAACCCTTGCCCTCACACGAACGCTAACCCTTAAGCACTGTCGTACCCTAAGCTGTATCCTAATCCCTCTGCATTCCTTAACCCTATCCCTAACACGAATCCGAACCCTGACCCTCACCCGAAGCCTTACCCTCACCCGTGCCCTAATCTTAACCAGGACACCAACACTAACTCGTGCCCTCACACGTACGCTAAACCTTAAGCGTTGTCGTACCCTAAATTGTACCCTAATCCCTCCCCATTCCTTAACCCTAACCCTAACCTGATCCCTAAACCTTACCCACTTCCGATTCCCTACCCTAACCAATGCCTTAATCTTAACCAGTACACAAACACTAACTCATGCCCTCAAACGTACGCTAACCCTTAAGCATTGTCGTACCCTATCCTGTATCCTGATCCCTCCCCATTCCCTAACCCTAACCCTAAGCGAAACCCTGAACGTGACCCTTTTCCGAGGCCTTACCCTCATCGGTGCGCTTGTCTTAACCAGTACACCAACACTAACTCGTGCCCTCACACTTACTCTAACCCTTAAGCACTGTCGTACCCTAACCTGTGCCCTAATCCCTCTCCATTACCTAACCCTAACCCTAACCCGAATCCTAACCCTGACCCTCACCCGAAACATTACCCTCACCCGTTCCCTAATCTTAAACAGGACACCAAGACTAACTCGTGCCCTCACACGTACGCTAACTCTAAACCGCAGCGGTACCCTAACCTTTACCCTAATCCCTCTCCATTCCCTAACCCTAGCCCTAACCTGAAACCTAACCATGACACTCACCCGAAACTTTACCCTCACCCGTGTCCTAATTTTAACCAGTACATCAACACTAACACATGGCCTCTAACGTACGCTAAACCTAAGCGATTGCTGTACCCTAACCTGTACCCTAATCAATCCCCATTCCCTAACCCTAAACCTAACCCTAACCCTTAACGTGACGCTCTTCCGAGGCCTTACCCTCACCCGTGCCCTAATCGTAAGCAGCACACTAACACTAACTAGTGACCTCACACGTGTGCTAAACCTTAAGCGTTGTGGTACCCTAAACTGTGCCCTAATATCTCCCCATTCCCTAACCCTAACCCTAACCCGAATTCTATCCCTGACCCTCACCCGAAACCTTACCCTCACCCGTGCCCTAATCTTAACCAGGACACCAAGAATAACTCGTGCCCTCACACGTACACTAACCCTTAATCGTTGTCATACCCTAAACTGTACCCTAATCCCTCCCCATTCCCTAACCCTAACCCTAACCCGAATCCTAACCCTGACCCTCACCTGAAGCCTTACCCTCACCCGTGCCCTAATCTTAACCAGGACACTAACACTACCACTTGCCCTCACACGAACGCTAACCCTTAAGCACTGTCGTACCCTAAGCTGTACCCTAATCCCTCTGCATTCCTTAACCCTAACCCTAACACGAATCCTAACCCTGACCCTCACCCGAAGCCTTACCCTCACCCGTGCCTTAATCTTAACCAGGACAACAACACTAACTCGTGCTCTCACACGTACGCTAAACCTTAAGCGTTGTCGTACCCTAAATTGTACCCTAATCCCTCCCCATTCCTTAACCCTAACCCTAACCCCATCCCTAAACCTGACCCACTTCCGATGCCCTACCCTAACCAATGCCCTAATCTTAACCAGTACACAAACACTAACTCATGCCCTCAAACGTACGCTAACCCTTAAGCTTTGTCGTACCCTATCCTGTACCCTAATCCCTCCCCATTCCCTAACCCTAACCCTAAGCGAAACCCTGTACGTGACCCTTTTCCGAGGCCTTACCCTCATTGGTTCCCTTGTCTAACCAGTACACAAACACTAACTCGTGCCCTCACACTTACGCTAACCCTTAGGCATTTTCGTACCCTAACCAGTACCCTAATCCCTCTCCATTCCCTAACCCTAACCCTAACCCGAATCCTAACCCTGACCCTCACCCGAAACCTTACCCTCACCCGTGCCCTAATCTTAACCAGGACACCAAGACTAAGTCGTGCCCTCACACGTACGCTAACCCTTAATCGTTGTCGTACCCTAAACTGTACCGTAATCCCTCCCCATTCCCTAACCCTAACCCTAACAGGAATCCTAACCCTGACCCTCACCCGAAGCCTTACCCTCACCCGTGCCCTAATCTTAACCAGGACACCAACACTAACTCGTGCCCTCACACGTACGCTAAACCTTAAGCGTTGTCGTACCCTAAATTGTACCCTAATCCCTCCCCATTCCTTAACCCTAACCCTAACCCCATCCCTAAACCTGACCCACTTCCGATGCCCTACCCTAACCAATGCCCTAATCTTAACCAGTACACAAACACTAACTCATGCCCTCAAACGTACGCTAACCCTTAAGAATTGTCGTATCCTATCCTGTATCCTAATCCCTCCCCATTCCCTAACCCTAACCCTAAGCGAAACCCTGAACGTGTCCCTTTTCCGAGGCCTTACCCTCATCGGTGCCCTTGTCTTAACCAGTACACCAACACTAACTCGTGCCCTCACACTTACGCTAACCCTTAAGCATTGTCGTACACTAACCTGTACCCTAATCCCTCTCCATTACCTAACCCTAACCCTATTCCGAATCCTAACCCTGACCCTCACCCGAAACCTTACCCTCACCCGTGCCCTAATCTTAACCAGGACACCAAGACTAACTCGTGCCCTCACACGTATGCTAACAGTAAACCGCAGCGGTACCCTAACCTGTACCCTAATCCCTCTCCATTCCCGAACCCTAACCCTAACCTGAAACCTAACCATGACACTCACCCGAAACTTTACCCTCACCCATGTCCTAATTTTAACCAGTACATCAACACTAACCCATGCCCTCTAACGTACGCTAACCCTAAGCCATTGCCGTACCCTAACCTGTACCCTAATCAATCCCCATTCCCTAACACTAACCCTAACCGTAACCCTTAACATGACCCTCTTCCGAGGCCTTACCCTCACCCGTGCCCTAATCGTATGCAGTACACTAACACTAACTAGTGACCTCACACGTATGCTAAACCTTAAGCGTTGTGGTACCCTAAACTGTGCCCTAATATCCCCCCATTCCCTAACCCTAACCCTAAGCGAAACCCTGAACGTGACCCTTTTCCGAGGCCTTACCCTCATCGGTGCCCTTGTCTTAACCAGTACACCAACACTAACTCGTGCCCTCACACTTACGCAAACCTTTAGGCATTGTCGTACCCTAACCAGTACCCTAATACCTCTCCATTCCCTAACCCTAACCCTAACCCGAATCCTAACCCTGACTCTCACCCGAAGCCTTATCCTCACCCGTGCCCTAATCTTAACCAGGACACAAAGACTAACTCGTGCCCTCACACGTACGCTAACACTAAACCGCAGCGGTACCCTAACCCGTACACTAATCCCTCTCGATTCCCTAACCCTAACCCTAACCTGAAACCTATCCATGACACTCACCCGAAACTTTACCATCACCCGTGTGCTAATTTTAACCAGTACATCAACACTAACCCATGCCCTCTAACGTACCCTAACCCTAAGCCATTGCCGTACCCTAACCTGTACCATAATCAATCCCCATTCCCTACCCCTAACCCTAACCCTAACCCTTAACGTGACCCTCTTCCGAGGCCTTACCCTCCCCCATGCCCTAATCGTAAGCAGTACACTAACACTCCCTAGTGACCTCACACGTACGCTAAACCTTAAGTGTTGTGGTACCCTAAACTGTGCCCTAATATCTCCCCATTCGCTAACACTAACCCTAACCCGAATTCTATCCCTGACCCTCACCCGAAACCTTACCCTCACCCGTGCCCTAATCTTAACCAGGACACCAACACTAACTTGTGCCCTCACACGTACTCTAACCCTTAATCGTTGTCGTACCCTAAACTGTACCCTAATCCCTCCCCATTCCCTAACCCTAACCCTAACACGAATCCTAACCCTGACCCTCACATGAAGCCTTACCCTCACCCGTGCCCTAATCTTAACCAGGACACTAACACTAACCCTTGCCCTCACACGAACGCTAACCCTTAAGCATTTTCGTTCCCTAAGCTGTACCCTAATCCCTCTGCATTCCTTAACCCTAACCGTAACACGAATCCTAACCCTGACCCTCACCCGAAGCCTTACCCTCACCCGTGCCCTAATCTTAACCAGGACACCAACACTAACTCGTGCCCTCACACGTACGCTAAACCTTAATCGTTGTCGTACCCTAAATTGTAACCTAATCGCTCCCCATTCCTTAACCCTAACCCTAACCCCATCCCTAAACCTGACCCACTTCCGATGCCCTACCCTAACCAATGCCCTAATCTTAACCAGTACACAAACACTAACTTATGCCCTCAAACGTAGTCTAACCCTTAAGCATTGTCGTACCCTATCCTGTACCCTAATCCCTCCCCATTCCCTAACCCTAACCCTAAGCGAAACCCTGAACGTGACTCTTTTCCGAGGCCTTACCCTCATCGGTGCCCTTGTCTTAACCAGTACACCAACACTAACTCATGCCCTCACACTTACGCTAACCCTTAGGCATTGTCGTACCCTAACCAGTACCCTAATCCCTCTCCATTCCCTAACCCTAACCCTAACCCGAATCCTAACCCTGACCCTCACAAGAAGCCTTACTCTAACCCGTGCCCTAATCTTAACCAGGACCCCAAAACTAACTCGTTCCCTCACACGTACGCTAACACTAAACCGCAGCGGTACCCTAACCTGTACCCTAATCCCTCTCCATTCCCTTACCCTAAACCTAACCTGAAACCTAACCATGACACTCACCCGAAACTTTACCATCACCCGTGTCCTAATTTTAACCAGTACATCAACACTAGCCCATGCCCTCTAACGTACGCTAACCCTAAGCGATTGCCGAACCCTAACCTGTACCCTAATCAATCCCCATCCCCTAACCCTAACCCTAACCCTAACCCTTAACGTGACCCTCTTCCGAGGCCTTACCCTGCCCCGTGCCCTAATCGTAAGCAGTACACTAACACTAACTAGTGACCTCACACGTACGCTAAACCTTAAGTGTTGTGGTACCCTAAACTGTGCCCTAATATCTCCCCATTCCCTAACCCTAACCCTAACCCGAATCCTAACCCTGACCCTAACCTGAAGCCTTACCCTCACCCGTGCCCTAATCTTAACCAGGACACTAACACTAAACCTTGCCCCCACACGAACACTAACCCTTAAGCACTGTCGTATCCTAAGCTGTACCCTAATCCCTCTGCATTCCTTAACCTTAACCCTAACACGAATCCTAACCCTGACCCTCACCCGAAGCCTTACCCTCACCCGTGCCCTAATCTTAACCAGGACACCAACACTAACTCGTGCCCTCACACGTACGCTAAACCTTAAGCGTTGTCGTACCCTAAATTGTAACCTAATCCCTCCCCATTCCTTAACCCTAACCCTAACCCCATCCCTCAACCTGACCCACTTCCGATGTCCTACCCTAACCAATGCCCTAAACTTAACCAGTACACAAACACTAACTCATGCCCTCAAACGTACGCTAACCCTTAAGCTTTGTCGTACCCTATGCTGTACCCTAATCCCTCCCCATTCCCTAAACCTAACCCTAAGCGAAACCCTGAACGTGACCCTTTTCCTAGGTCTTACACTCATCGGTGCCCTTGTCTTAACCAGTACACCAACACTAACTCGTGCCCTCACACTTACGCTAACCCTTAAGCATTGTCGTACCCTAAACTGTACCCTAATCCCTCTCCATTCCCTAACCCTAACCCTAACCCGAATCCTAACCCTGACCCTCACCCGAAACCTTACCCTCACCCGTGCCCTAATCTTAACCAGGACACCAAGACTAACTCGTGCCCTCACACGTACGCAAACACTAAACCGCAGCGGTACCCTAACCTGTACCCTAATCCCTCTCCATTCCCTAACCCTAACCCTAACCTGAAACCTAACCATGACACTCACCCGAAACTTTACCCTCACCCGTGTCCTAATTTTAACCAGTACATCAACACTAACCCATGCCCTGTAACGTACGCTAAGCCTAAGCCATTGCCGTACCCTAACCTGTACCCTAATCAATCCCCATTCCCTAACCCTAACCCTAACCCTAAACCTTAACGTGACCCTCTTCCGAGGCCTTACCCTCACCCGTGCCCTAATCGTAAGCAGTACACTAACACTAACTAGTGACCTCACACGTATGCTAAACCTTAAGCGTTGTGGTACCCTAAACTGTGCCCTCATATCTCCCCATTCCCTAACCCTAACCCTAAGCGAAACCCTGAACGTGACCCTTTTCCGAGGCCTTACCCTCATCGGTGCCCTTGTCTTCACCAGTACACCAACACTAACTCGTGCCCTCACACTTACGCTAACCTTTAGGCATTGTCGTACCCTAACCAGTACCCTAAACCCTCTCCATTCCCTAACCCTAACCCTAACCCGAATCCTAACACTGACCCTCACCGAAACCTTACCCTCACCCGTGCCCTAATCTTAACCAGGACACCAAGACTAACTCGTGCCCTCACACGTACGCTAACACTAAACCGCAGCGGTACCCTAACCTGTACCCTAATCCCTCTCCATTCCCTAACCCTAACCCTAACCTGAAACCTAACCATGACACTCACCCGAAACTTTACCCTCACCCGTGTCCTAATTTTAACCAGTACATCAACACTAACCCATGCCCTCTAACGTACGCTAACCCTAAGCCATTGCCGTACCCTAACCTGTACCCTAATCAATCCCCATTCCCTAACCCTAACCCTAACCCTAACCCTTAACGTGACCCTCTTCCGAGGCCTTACCCTCCCCCGTGCCCTAATCATAAGCAGTACACTAACACTAACTAGTGACCTCACACGTATGCTAAACCTTAAGCGTTGTTGTACCCTAAACTGTGCCCTGATATCTCCCCATTCCCTAACACTAACCCTAACCCGAATTCTATCCCTGACCCTCACCCAAAACCTTACCCTCACCCGTGCCCTAATCTTAACCAGGACACCAACACTAACTCGTGCCCTCACACGTACGCTAACCCTCAATCGTTGTCGTACCCTAAACTGTACCCTAATCCCTCCCCATTCCCTAACCCTAACCCTAACACGAATCCTAACCCTGACCCTCACCTGAAGCCTTACCCTCACCCGTGCCCTAATCTTAACCAGGACACTAACACTAACCCTTGCCCTCACACGAACGCTAACCCTTAAGCACTGTCGTACCCTAAGCTGTATCCTAATCCCTCTGCATTCCTTAACCCTATCCCTAACACGAATCCGAACCCTGACCCTCACCCGAAGCCTTACCCTCACCCGTGCCCTAATCTTAACCAGGACACCAACACTAACTCGTGCCCTCACACGTACGCTAAACCTTAAGCGTTGTCGTACCCTAAATTGTACCCTAATCCCTTCCCATTCCTTAACCCTAACCCTAACCCGATCCCTAAACCTGACCCACTTCCGATTCCCTACCCTAACCAATGCCTTAATCTTAACCAGTACACAAACACTAACTCATGCCCTCAAACGTACGCTAACCCTTAAGCATTGTCGTACCCTATCCTGTATCCTGATCCCTCCCCATTCCCTAACCCTAACCCTAAGCGAAACCCTGAACGTGACCCTTTTCCGAGGCCTTACCCTCATCGGTGCCCTTGTCTTAACCAGTACACCAACACTAACTCGTGCCCTCACACTTACGCTAACCCTTAAGCACTGTCGTACCCTAACCTGTGCCCTAATCCCTCTCCATTAACTAACCCTAACCCTAACCCGAATCCTAACCCTGACCCTCACCCGAAACATTACCCTCACCCGTTCCCTAATCTTAAACAGGACACCAAGACTAACTCGTGCCCTCACACGTACGATAACACTAAACCGCAGCGGTACCCTAACCTTTACCCTAATCCCTCTCCATTCCCTAACCCTAGCCCTAACCTTAAACCTAACCATGACACTCACCCGAAACTTTACCCTCACCTGTGTCCTAATTTTAACCAGTACATCAACACTAACCCATGGCCTCTAACGTACGCTAAACCTAAGCGATTGCTGTACCCTAACCTGTACCCTAATCAATCCCCATTCCCTAACCCTAACCCTAACCCTAACCCTTAACGTGACCCTCTTCCGAGGCCTTACCCTCACCCGTGCCCTAATCGTAAGCAGCACACTAACACTAACTAGTGACCTCACACGTGTGCTAAACCTTAAGCGTTGTGGTACCCTAAACTGTGCCCTAATATCTCCCCATTCCCTAACCCTAACCCTAACCCGAATTCTATCCCTGACCCTCACCCGAAACCTTACCCTCACCCGTGCCCTAATCTTAACCAGGACACCAAGAATAACTCGTGCCCTCACACGTACGCTAACCCTTAATCGTTGTCATACCCTAAACTGTACCCTAATCCCTCCCCATTCCCTAACCCTAACCCTAACCCGAATCCTAACCCTGACCCTCACCTGAAGCATTACCCTCACCCGTGCCCTAATCTTAACCAGGACACTAACACTACCTCTTGCCCTCACACGAACGCTAACCCTTAAGCACTGTCGTACCCTAAGCTGTACCCTAATCCCTCTGCATTCCTTAACCCTAACCCTAACACGAATCCTAACCCTGACCCTCACCCGAAGCCTTACCCTCACCCGTGCCTTAATCTTAACCAGGACACCAACACTAACTCGTGCCCTCACACGTACGCTAAACCTTAAGCGTTGTCGTACCCTAAATTGTACCCTAATCCCTCCCCATTCCTTAACCCTAACCCTAACCCCATCCCTAAACCTGACCCACTTCCGATGCCCTACCCTAACCAATGCCCTAATCTTAACCAGTACACAAACACTAACTCATGCCCTCAAAGGTACGCTAACCCTTAAGCTTTGTCGTACCCTATCCTGTACCCTAATCCCTCCCCATTCCCTAACCCTAACCCTAATTGAAACCCTGTACGTGACCCTTTTCCGAGGCCTTACCCTCATTGGTTCCCTTGTCTAACCAGTACACCAACACTAACTCGTGCCCTCACACTTACGCTAACCCTTAGGCATTTTCGTACCCTAACCAGTACCCTAATCCCTATCCATTCCCTAACCCTAACCCTAACCCGAATCCTAACCCTGACCCTCACCCGAAACCTTACCCTCACCCGTGCCCTAATCTTAACCAGGACACCAAGACTAACTCGTGCCCTCACTCGTATGCTAACACTAAACCGCAGCGGTACCCTAACATGTACCCTGATCCCTCTCCATTCCCTAACCCTAACCCTAACCTGAAACCTATCCATGACACTCACCCGAAACTTTACCATCACCCGTGTGCTAATTTTAACCAGTACATCAACACTAACCCATGCCCTCTAACGTACGCTAACCCTAAGCCATTGCCGTACCCTAACCTGTACCCTAATCAATCCCCATTCCCTAACCCTAACCATAACCCTAACCCTTAACGTGACCCTCTTCCGAGGCCTTACCCTCACCCGTGCCCTAATCGTAAGCAGTACACTAACACTAACTAGTGACCTCACGTACGCTAAACCTTAAGCGTTGTGGTACCCTAAACTGTGCCCTAATATCTCCCCATTCCCTAACCCTAACCCTAACCCGAATCCTAACCCTGACCCTCACCTGAAGCCTTACCCTCACCCGTTCCCTAATCTTAACCAGGACACTAACACTAACCCTTGCCCTCACACGAACGCTAACCCTTAAGCACTGTCGTACCCTAAGCTGTACCCTAATCCCTCTGCATTCCTTAACCCTATCCCTAACACGAATCCTAACCCTGACCCTCACCCGAAGCCTTACCCTCACCCGTGCCCTAATCTTAACCAGGACACCAACACTAACTCGTGCCCTCACACGTACGCTAAACCTTAAGCGTTGTCGTACCCTAAATTGTACCCTAATCCCTCCCCATTCCTTAACCCTAACCCTAACCCGATCCCTAAACCTGACCCACTTCCGATGCCCTACCCTAACCAATGCCCTAATCTTAACCAGTACACAAACACTAACTAATGCCCTCAAACGTACGCTAACCCTTAAGCATTGTCGTACCCTATACTGTATCCTAATCCCTCCCCATTCCCTAACCCTAACCCTAAGCGAAACCCTGAACGTGACCCTTTTCGAGGCCTTACCCTCATCGGTGCCCTTGTCTTAACCAGTACACCAACACTAACTCGTGCCCTCACACTTACGCTAACCCTTAAGCATTGTCGTACCCTAACCTGTGCCCTAATCCCTCTCCATTACCTAACCCTAACCCTAACACGAATCCTAACCCTGACCCTCACCGGAAACCTTACCCTCACCCGTGCCCTAAAGTTAAGCAGGACACCAACACTAACTCGTGCCCTCACACGTACGCTAACCCTTAATCGTTGTCGTACCCTAAACTGTGCCCTAATCCCTCCCCATTCCCTAACCCTAACCCTAACAGGAATCCTAACCCTGACCCTCACCCGAAGCCTTACCCTCACCCGTGCCCTAATCTTAACCAGGACACCAACACTAACTCGTGCCCTCACACGTACGCTAAACCTTAAGCGTTGTCGTACCCTAAATTGTACCCTAATCCCTCCCCATTCCTTAACCCTAACCCTAACCCGATCCCTAAACCTGACCCACTTCCGATGCCCTACCCTAACCAATGCCCTAATCTTAACCAGTACACAAACACTAACTCATGCCCTCAAACGTACGCTAACCCTTAAGAATTGTCGTATCCTATCCTGTATCCTAATCCCTCCCCATTCCCTAACCCAAACCCTAAGCGAAACCCTGAACGTGACCCTTTTCCGAGGCCTTACCCTCATCGGTGCCCTTGTCTTAACCAGTACACCAACACTAACTCGTGCCCTCACACTTACGCTAACCCTTAAGCATTGTCGTACACTAACCTGTACCCTAATCCCTCTCCATTACCTAACCCTAACCCTATTCCGAATCCTAACCCTGACCCTCACCCGAAACCTTACCCTCACCCGTGCCCTAATCTTAACCAGGACACCAAGACTAACTCGTGCCCTCACACGTATGCTAACAGTAAACCGCAGCGGTACCCTAACCTGTACCCTAATCCCTCTCCATTCCCGAACCCTAACCCTAACCTGAAACCTAACCATGACACTCACCCGAAACTTTACCCTCACCCATGTCCTAATTTTAAACAGTACATCAACACTAACCCATGCCCTCTAACGTACGCTAACCCTAAGCCATTGCCGTACCCTAACCTGTACCCTAATCAATCCCCATTCCCTAACACTAACCATAACCCTAACCCTTAACGTGACCCTCTTCCGAGGCCTTACCCTCACCCGTGCCCTAATCGTAAGCAGTACACTAACACTAACTAGTGACCTCACGTACGCTAAACCTTAAGCGTTGTGGTACCCTAAACTGTGCCCTAATATCTCCCCATTCCCTAACCCTAACCCTAACCCGAATCCTAACCCTGACCCTCACCTGAAGCCTTACCCTCACCCGTTCCCTAATCTTAACCAGGACACTAACACTAACCCTTGCCCTCACACGAATGCTAACCCTTAAGCACTGTCGTACCCTAAGCTGTACCCTAATCCCTCTGCATTCCTTAACCCTATCCCTAACACGAATCCTAACCCTGACCCTCACCCGAAGCCTTACCCTCACCCGTGCCCTAATCTTAACCAGGACACCAACACTAACTCGTGCCCTCACACGTACGCTAAACCTTAAGCGTTGTCGTACCCTAAATTGTACCCTAATCCCTCCCCATTCCTTAACCCTAACCCTAACCCGATCCCTAAACCTGACCCACTTCCGATGCCCTACCCTAACCAATGCCCTAATCTTAACCAGTACACAAACACTAACTAATGCCCTCAAACGTACGCTAACCCTTAAGCATTGTCGTACCCTATACTGTATCCTAATCCCTCCCCATTCCCTAACCCTAACCCTAAGCGAAACCCTGAACGTGACCCTTTTCGAGGCCTTACCCTCATCGGTGCCCTTGTCTTAACCAGTACACCAACACTAACTCGTGCCCTCACACTTACGCTAACCCTTAAGCATTGTCGTACCCTAACCTGTGCCCTAATCCCTCTCCATTACCTAACCCTAACCCTAACACGAATCCTAACCCTGACCCTCACCGGAAACCTTACCCTCACCCGTGCCCTAAAGTTAAGCAGGACACCAACACTAACTCGTGCCCTCACACGTACGCTAACCCTTAATCGTTGTCGTACCCTAAACTGTACCCTAATCCCTCCCCATTCCCTAACCCTAACCCTAACAGGAATCCTAACCCTGACCCTCACCCGAAGCCTTACCCTCACCCGTGCCCTAATCTTAACCAGGACACCAACACTAACTCGTGCCCTCACACGTACGCTAAACCTTAAGCGTTGTCGTACCCTAAATTGTACCCTAATCCCTCCCCATTCCTTAACCCTAACCCTAACCCGATCCCTAAACCTGACCCACTTCCGATGCCCTACCCTAACCAATGCCCTAATCTTAACCAGTACACAAACACTAACTCATGCCCTCAAACGTACGCTAACCCTTAAGAATTGTCGTATCCTATCCTGTATCCTAATCCCTCCCCATTCCCTAACCCAAACCCTAAGCGAAACCCTGAACGTGACCCTTTTCCGAGGCCTTACCCTCATCGGTGCCCTTGTCTTAACCAGTACACCAACACTAACTCGTGCCCTCACACTTACGCTAACCCTTAAGCATTGTCGTACACTAACCTGTACCCTAATCCCTCTCCATTACCTAACCCTAACCCTATTCCGAATCCTAACCCTGACCCTCACCCGAAACCTTACCCTCACCCGTGCCCTAATCTTAACCAGGACACCAAGACTAACTCGTGCCCTCACACGTATGCTAACAGTAAACTGCAGCGGTACCCTAACCTGTACCCTAATCCCTCTCCATTCCCGAACCCTAACCCTAACCTGAAACCTAACCATGACACTCACCCGAAACTTTACCCTCACCCATGTCCTAATTTTAAACAGTACATCAACACTAACCCATGCCCTCTAACGTACGCTAACCCTAAGCCATTGCCGTACCCTAACCTGTACCCTAATCAATCCCCATTCCCTAACACTAACCCTAACCCTAACCCTTAACATGACCCTCTTCCGAGGCCTTACCCTCACCCGTGCCCTAATCGTATGCAGTACACTAACACTAACTAGTGACCTCACACGTATGCTAAACCTTAAGCGTTGTGGTACCCTAAACTGTGCCCTAATATCCCCCCATTCCCTAACCCTAACCCTAAGCGAAACCCTGAACGTGACCCTTTTCCGAGGCCTTACCCTCATCGGTGCCCTTGTCTTAACCAGTACACCAACACTAACTCGTGCCCTCACACTTACGCAAACCTTTAGGCATTGTCGTACCCTAACCAGTACCCTAATACCTCTCCATTCCCTAACCCTAACCCTAACCCGAATCCTAACCCTGACTCTCACCCGAAGCCTTATCCTCACCCGTGCCCTAATCTTAACCAGGACACAAAGACTAACTCGTGCCCTCACACGTACGCTAACACTAAACCGCAGCGGTACCCTAACCCGTACACTAATCCCTCTCGATTCCCTAACCCTAACCCTAACCTGAAACCTATCCATGACACTCACCCGAAACTTTACCATCACCCGTGTGCTAATTTTAACCAGTACATCAACACTAACCCATGCCCTCTAACGTACGCTAACCCTAAGCCATTGCCGTACCCTAACCTGTACCCTAATCAATCCCCATTCCCTAACCCTAACCCTAACCCTAACCCTTAACGTGACCCTCTTCCGAGGCCTTACCCTCCCCCATGCCCTAATCGTAAGCAGTACACTAACACTCCCTAGTGACCTCACACGTACGCTAAACCTTAAGTGTTGTGGTACCCTAAACTGTGCCCTAATATCTCCCCATTCGCTAACACTAACCCTAACCCGAATTCTATCCCTGACCCTCACCCGAAACCTTACCCTCACCCGTGCCCTAATCTTAACCAGGACACCAACACTAACTTGTGCCCTCACACGTACTCTAACCCTTAATCGTTGTCGTACCCTAAACTGTACCCTAATCCCTCCCCATTCCCTAACCCTAACCCTAACACGAATCCTAACCCTGACCCTCACATGAAGCCTTACCCTCACCCGTGCCCTAATCTTAACCAGGACACTAACACTAACCCTTGCCCTCACACGAACGCTAACCCTTAAGCATTGTCGTTCCCTAAGCTGTACCCTAATCCCTCTGCATTCCTTAACCCTATCCGTAACACGAATCCTAACCCTGACCCTCACCCGAAGCCTTACCATCACCCGTGCCCTAATCTTAACTAGGACACCAACACTAACTCGTGCCCTCACACGTACGCTAAACCTTAATCGTTGTCGTACCATAAATTGTACCCTAATCCCTCCACATTCCTTAACCCTAACCCTAACCCGATCCCTAAACCTGACCCACTTCCGATGCCCTACCCTAAGCAATGCCTTAATCTTAACCAGTACACAAACACTAACTCATGCCCTCAAACGTACGCTAACCCTTAAGCATTGTCGTACCCTATCCTGTATCCTAATCCCTCCCCATTCCCTAACCCTAACCCTAAGCGAAACCCTGAACGTGACCCTTTTCCGAGGCCTTACCCTCATCGGTGCCCTTGTCATAACCAGTACACCAACACTAACTCGTGCCCTCACACTTACGCTAACCCTTAGGCATTGTCGTACCCTAACCAGTACCCTAATCCCTCTCCATTCCCTAACCCTAACCCTAACCCGAATCCTAACCCTGACCCTCACCCGAAACCTTACCCTCACCCGTGCCCTAATCTTAACCAGGACACCAAGACTAACTCGTGCCCTCACACGTACGCTAACACTAAACCGCAGCGGTACCCTAACCCGTACACTAATCCCTCTCGATTCCCTAACCCTAACCCTAACCTGAAACCTATCCATGACACTCACCCGAAACTTTACCATCACCCGTGTGCTAATTTTAACCAGTACATCAACACTAACCCATGCCCTCTAACGTACGCTAACCCTAAGCCATTGCCGTACCCTAACCTGTACCCTAATCAATCCCCATTCCCTAACCCTAACCCTAACCCTAACCCTTAACGTGACCCTCTTCCAAGGCCTTACCCTCCCCCGTGCCCTAATCGTAAGCAGTACACTAACACTCCCTAGTGACCTCACACGTACGCTAAACCTTAAGTGTTGTGGTACCCTAAACTGTGCCCTAATATCTCCCCATTCGCTAACACTAACCCTAACTCGAATTCTATCCCTGACCCTCACCCGAAACCTTACCCTCACCCGTGCCTTAATCTTAACCAGGACACCAACACTAACTTGTGCCCTCACACGTACTCTAACCCTTAATCGTTGTCGTACCCTAAACTGTACCCTAATCCCTCCCCATTCCCTAACCCTAACCCTAACACGAATCCTAACCCTGACCCTCACCTGAAGCCTTACCCTCACCCGTGCCCTAATCTTAACCAGGACACTAACACTAACCCTTGCCCTCACACGAACGCTAACCCTTAAGCACTGTCGTACCCTAAGCTGTATCCTAATCCCTCTGCATTCCTTAACCCTATACCTAACACGAATCCGAACCCTGACCCTCACCCGAAGCCTTACCCTCACCCGTGCCCTAATGTTAACCAGGACACCAACACTAACTCGTGCCCTCACACGTACGCTAAACCTTAAGCGTTGTCGTACCCTAAATTGTACCCTAATCCCTCCCCATTCCTTAACCCTAACCCTAACCCGATCCATAAACCTGACCCACTTCCGATGCCCTACCCTAACCAATGCCTTAATCTTAACCAGTACACAAACACTAACTCATGCCCTCAAACGTACGCTAACCCTTAAGCATTGTCGTACCCTATCCTGTATCCTGATCCCTCCCCATTCCCTAACCCTAACCCTAAGCGAAACCCTGAACGTGACCCTTTTCCGAGGCCTTACACTCATCGGTGCCCTTGTCTTAACCAGTACACCAACACTAACTCGTGCCCTCACACTTACGCTAACCCTTAAGCACTGTCGTACCCTAACCTGTGCCCTAATCCCTCTCCATTACCTAACCCTAACCCTAACCCGAATCCTAACCCTGACCCTCACCCGAAACATTACCCTCACCCGTTCCCTAATCTTAAACAGGACACCAAGACTAACTCGTGCCCTCACACGTACGCTAACACTAAACCGCAGCGGTACCCTAACCTTTACCCTAATCCCTCTCCATTCCCTAACCCTAGCCCTAACCTGAAACCTAACCATGACACTCACCCGAAACTTTACCCTCACCCGTGTCCTAATTTTAACCAGTACATCAACACTAACCCATGGCCTCTAACGTACGCTAAACCTAAGCGATTGCTGTACCCTAACCTGTACCCTAATCAATCCCCATTCCCTAACCCTAACCCTAACCCTAACCCTTAACGTGACCCTCTTCCGAGGCCTTACCCTCACCCGTGCCCTAATCGTAAGCAGCACACTAACACTAACTAGTGACCTCACACGTGTGCTAAACCTTAAGCGTTGTGGTACCCTAAACTGTGCCCTAATATCTCCCCATTCCCTAACCCTAACCCTAACCCGAATTCTATCCCTGACCCTCACCCGAAACCTTACCCTCACCCGTGCCCTAATCTTAACCAGGACACCAAGAATATCTCGTGCCCTCACACCTACGCTAACCCTTAATCGTTGTCATACCCTAAACTGTACCCTAATCCCTCCCCATTCCCTAACCCTAACCCTAACCCGAATCCTAACCCTGACCCTCACCTGAAGCCTTACCCTAACCCGTGCCCTAATCTTAACCAGGACACTAACACTACCACTTGCCCTCACACGAACGCTAACCCTTAAGCACTGTCGTACCCTAAGCTGTACCCTAATCCCTCTGCATTCCTTAACCCTAACCCTAACACGAATCCTAACCCTGACCCTCACCCGAAGCCTTACCCTCACCCGTGCCTTAATCTTAACCAGGACACCAACAATAACTCGTGCCCTCACACGTACGCTAAACCTTAAGCGTTGTCGTACCCTAAATTGTACCCTAATCCCTCCCCATTCCTTAAGCCTAACCCTAACCCCATCCCTAAACCTGACCCACTTCCGATGCCCTACCCTAACCAATGCCCTAATCTTAACCAGTACACAAACACTAACTCATTCCCTCAAACGTACGCTAACCCTTAAGCTTTGTCGTACCCTATCCTGTACCCTAATCCCTCCCCATTCCCTAACCCTAACCCTAAGCGAAACCCTGAACGTGACCCTTTTCCGAGGCCTTACCCTCATCGGTGCCCTTGTCTTAACCAGTACACCAACATTAACTCGTGCCCTCACACTTACGCTAACCCTTAAGCATTGTCGTACCCTAACCTGTACCCTAATCCCTCTCCATTACCTAACCCTAACCCTATTCCGAATCCTAACCCTGACCCTCACCCGAAACCTTACCCTCACCCGTGCCCTAATCTTAACCAGGACACCAAGACTAAGTCGTGCCCTCACACGTATGCTAACAGTAAACCGCAGCGGTACCCTAACCTGTACCCTAATCCCTCTCCATTCCCGAACCCTAACCCTAACCTGAAACCTAACCATGACACTCACCCGAAACTTTACCCTCACCCATGTCCTAATTTTAACCAGTACATCAACACTAACCCATGCCCTCTAACGTACGCTAACCCTAAGCCATTGCCGTACCCTAACCTGTACCCTAATCAATCCCCATTCCCTAACACTAACCCTAACCCTAACCCTTAACATGACCCTCTTCCGAGGCCTTACCCTCACCCGTGCCCTAATCGTAAGCAGTACACTAACACTAACTAGTGACCTCACACGTATGCTAAACCTTAAGCGTTGTGGTACCCTAAACTGTGCCCTAATATCCCCCCATTCCCCAACCCTAACCCTAAGCGAAACCCTGAACGTGACCCTTTTCCAAGGCCTTACCCTCATCGGTGCCCTTGTCTTAACCAGTACACCAACACTAACTCGTGCCCTCACACTTACGCAAACCTTTAGGCATTGTCGTACCCTAACCAGTTCCCTAATACCTCTCCATTCCCTAACCCTAACCCTAACCCGAATCCTAACCCTGACTCTCACCCGAAGCCTTATCCTCACCCGTGCCCTAATCTTAACCAGGACACAAAGACTAACTCGTGCCCTCACACGTACGCTAACACTAAACCGCAGCGGTACCCTAACCCGTACACTAATCCCTCTCGATTCCCTAACCCTAACCCTAACCTGAAACCTATCCATGACACTCACCCGAAACTTTACCATCACCCGTGTGCTAATTTTAACCAGTACATCAACACTAACCCATGCCCTCTAACGTACGCTAACCCTAAGCCATTGCCGTACCCTAACCTGTACCCTAATCAATCCCCATTCCCTAACCCTAACCCTAACCCTTAACGTGACCCTCTTCCGAGGCCTTACCCTCCCCCGTGCCCTAATCGTAAGCAGTACACTAACACCCCCTAGTGACCTCACACGTACGCTAAACCTTAAGTGTTGTGGTACCCTAAACTGTGCCCTAATATCTCCCCATTCGCTAACACTAACCCTAACCCGAATTCTATCCCTGACCATCACCCGAAACCTTACCCTCACCCGTGCCCTAATCTTAACCAGGACACCAACACTAACTAGTGACCTCACGTACGCTAAACCTTAAGCGTTGTGGTACCCTAAACTGTGCCCTAATATCTCCCCTTTCCCTAACCCTAACCCTAACCCGAATCCTAACCCTGAACCTCACCTGAATCCTTACCCTCAACCGTGCCCTAATCTTAACCAGGACACTAACACTAACCCTTGCCCTCACACGAACGCTAACCCTTAAGCACTGTCGTACCCTAAGCTGTATCCTAATCCCTCTTCATTCCTTAACCCTATCCCTAACACGAATCCGAACCCTGACCCTCACCCGAAGCCTTACCCTCACCCGTGCCCTAATCTTAACCAGGACAGCAACACTAACTCGTGCCCTCACACGTACGCTAAACCTTAAGCGTTGTCGTACCCTAAATTGTACCCTAATCCCTCCCCATTCCTTAACCCTAACCCTAACCCGATCCCTAAACCTGACCCACTTCCGATTCCCTACCCTAACCAATGCCTTAATCTTAACCAGTACACAAACACTAACTCATGCCCTCAAACGTACGCTAACCCTTAAGCATTGTCGTACCCTATCCTGTATCCTGATCCCTCCCCATTCCCTAACCCTAACCCTAAGCGAAACCCTGAACGTGACCCTTTTCCGAGGCCTTACCCTCATCGGTGCCCTTGTCTTAACCAGTACACCAACACTAACTCGTGCCCTCACACTTACGCTAACCCTTAAGCACTGTCGTACCCTAACCTGTGCCCTAATCCCTCTCCATTACCTAACCCTAACCCTAACCCGAATCCTAACCCTGACCCTCACCCGAAACATTACCCTCACCCGTTCCCTAATCTTAAACAGGACACCAAGACTAACTCGTGCCCTCACACGTACGCTAACACTAAACCGCAGCGGTACCCGAACCTTTACCCTAATCCCTCTCCATTCCCTAACCCTAGCCCTAACCTGAAACCTAACCATGACACTCACCCGAAACTTTACCCTCACCCGTGTCCTAATTTTAACCAGTACATCAACACTAACCCATGGCCTCTAACGTACGCTAAACCTAAGCGATTGCTGTACCCTAACCTGTACCCTAATCAATCCCCATTCCCTAACCCTAACCCTAACCCTAACCCTTAACGTGACCCTCTTCCGAGGCCTTACCCTCACCCGTGCCCTAATCGTAAGCAGCACACTAACACTAACTAGTGACCTCACGTACGCTAAACCTTAAGCGTTGTGGTACCCTAAACTGTGACCTAATATCTCCCCATTCCCTAACCCTAACCCTAACCCGAATCCTAACCCTGACCCTCACCTGAAGCCTTACCCTCACCCGTGCCCTAATCTTAAACAGGACACCAACACTAACTCGTGCCCTCACACGTACGCTAACCCTTAATCGTTGTCGTACCCTAAACTGTACCCTAATCCCTCCCCATTCCCTAACCCTAACCCTAACACGAATTCTAAACCTGACCCTCACCTGAAGCCTTACCCTCACCCGTGCCCTAATCTTAACCAGGACACTAACACTAACCCTTGCCCTCACACGAACGCTAACCCTTAAGCACTGTCGTACCCTAAGCTGTACCCTAATCCCTCTGCATTCCTTAACCCTATCCCTAACACGAATCCTAACCCTGACCCTCACCCGAAGCCTTACCCTCACCCGTGCCCTAAACTTAAGCAGGACACCAACACTAACTCGTGCCCTCACACGTACGCTAACCCTTAATCGTTGTCGTACCCTAAACTGTACCCTAATCACTCCCCATTCCCTAACCCTAACCCTAACACGAATCCTAACCCTGACCCTCACCGGAAACCTTACCCTCACCCGTGCCCTAAAGTTAAGCAGGACACCAACACTAACTCGTGCCCTCACACGTACGCTAACCCTTAATCGTTGTCGTACCCTAAACTGTACCCTAATCCCTCCCCATTCCCTAACCCTAACCCTAACAGGAATCGTAACCCTGACCCTCACCCGAAGCCTTACCCTCACCCGTGCCCTAATCTTAACCAGGACACCAACACTAACTCGTGCCCTCACACGTACGCTAAACCTTAAGCGTTGTCGTACCCTAAATTGTACCCTAATCCCTCCCCATTCCTTAACCCTAACCCTAACCCCATCCCTAAATCTGACCCACTTCCGATGCCCTACCCTAACCAATGCCCTAATCTTAACCAGTACACAAACACTAACTCATGCCCTCAAACGTACGCTAACCCTTAAGAATTGTCGTATCCTATCCTGTATCCTAATCCCTCCCCATTCCCTAACCCTAACCCTAAGCGAAACCCTGAACGTGACCCTTTTCCGAGGCCTTACCCTCATCGGTGCCCTTGTCTTAACCAGTACACCAACACTAACTCGTGCCCTCACACTTACGCTAACCCTTAAGCATTGTCGTACCCTAACCTGTACCCTAATCCCTCTCCATTACCTAACCCTAACCCTATTCCGAATCCTAACCCTGACTCTCACCCGAAACCTTACCCTCACCCGTGCCCTAATCTTAACCAGGACACCAAGACTAACTCGTGCCCTCACACGTATGCTAACAGTAAACCGCAGCGGTACCCTAACCTGTACCCTAATCCCTCTCCATTCCCTTACCCTAACCCTAACCTGAAACCTAACCATGACACTCACCCGAAACTTTACCCTCACCCATGTCCTAATTTTAACCAGTACATCAACACTAACCCATGCCCTCTAACGTACGCTAACCCTAAGCCATTGCCGTACCCTAACCTGTACCCTAATCAATCCCCATTCCCTAACACTAACCCTAACCCTAAACCTTAACATGACCCTCTTCCGAGGCCTTACCCTCACCCGTGCCCTAATCGTAAGCAGTACACTAACACTAACTAGTGACCTCACACGTATGCTAAACCTTAAGCGTTGTGGTACCCTAAACTGTGCCCTAATATCCCCCCATTCCCTAACCCTAACCCTAAGCGAAACCCTGAACGTGACCCTTTTCCGAGGCCTTACCCTCATCGGTGCCCTTGTCTTAACCAGTACACCAACACTAACTCGTGCCCTCACACTTACGCAAACCTTTAGGCATTGTTGTACCCTAACCAGTACCCTAATACCTCTCCATTCCCTAACCCTAACCCTAACCCGAATCCTAACCCTGACTCTCACCCGAAGCCTTATCCTCACCCGTGCCCTAATCTTAACCAGGACACAAAGACTAACTCGTGCCCTCACACGTACGCTAACACTAAACCGCAGCGGTACCCTAACCCGTTCACTAATCCCTCTCGATTCCCTAACCCTAACCCTAACCTGAAACCTATCCATGACACTCACCCGAAACTTTACCATCACTCGTGTGCTAATTTTAAGCAGTACATCAACACTAACCCATGCCCTCTAACGTACGCTAACCCTAAGCCATTGCCGTACCCTAACCTGTACCCTAATCAATCCCCATTCCCTAACCCTAACCCTAACCCTAACCCTTAACGTGACCCTCTTCCGAGGCCTTACCCTCCCCCGTGCCCTAATCGTAAGCAGTACACTAACACTCCCTAGTGACCTCACACGTACGCTAAACCTTAAGTGTTGTGGTACCCTAAACTGTGCCCTAATATCTCCCCATTCGCTAACACTAACCCTAACCCGAATTCTATCCCTGACCCTCACCCGAAACCTTACCCTCACCCGTGCCCTAATCTTAACCAGGACACCAACACTAACTTGTGCCCTCACACGTACTCTAACCCTTAATCGTTGTCGTACCCTAAACTGTACCCTAATCCCTCCCCATTCCCTAACCCTAACCCTAACACGAATCCTAACCCTGACCCTCACATGAAGCCTTACCCTCACCCGTGCCCTAATCTTAACCAGGACACTAACACTAACCCTTGCCCTCACACGAACGCTAACCCTTAAGCATTGTCGTTCCCTAAGCTGTACCCTAATCCCTCTGCATTCCTTAACCCTAACCCTAACACGAATCCTAACCCTGACCCTCACCCGAAGCCTTACCCTCACCCGTGCCCTAATCTTAACCAGGACACCAACACTAACTCGTGCTCTCACACGTATGCTAAACCTTAATCGTTGTCGTACCCTAAATTGTAACCTAATCGCTCCCCATTCCTTAACCCTAACCCTAACCCCATCCCTAAACCTGACCCACTTCCGATGCCCTACCCTAACCAATGCCCTAATCTTAACCAGTACACAAACACTAACTTATGCCCTCAAACGTAGTCTAACCCTTAAGCATTGTCGTACCCTATCCTGTACCCTAATCCCTCCCCATTCCCTAACCCTAACCCTAAGCGAAACCCTGAACGTGACTCTTTTCCGAGGCCTTACCCTCATCGGTGCCCTTGTCTTAACCAGTACACCAACACTAACTCGTGCCCTCACACTTACGCTAACCCTTAGGCATTGTCGTACCCTAACCAGTACCCTAATCCCTCTCCATTCCCTAACCCTAACCCTAACCCGAATCCTAACCCTGACCCTCACAAGAAGCCTTACTCTAATCCGTGCCCTAATCTTAACCAGGACCCCAAAACTAACTCGTGCCCTCACACGTACGCTAACACTAAACCGCAGCGGTACCCTAACCTGTACCCTAATCCCTCTCCATTCCCTTACCCTAAACCTAACCTGAAACCTAACCATGACACTCACCCGAAATTTTACCATCACCCGTGTCCTAATTTTAACCAGTACATCAACACTAGCCCATGCCCTCTAACGTACGCTAACCCTAACCGATTGCCGAACCCTAACCTGTACCCTAATCAATCCCCATCCCCTAACCCTAACCCTAACCCTAACCCTTAACGTGACCCTCTTCCGAGGCCTTACCCTGCCCCGTGCCCTAATCGTAAGCAGTACACTAACACTAACTAGTGACCTCACACGTACGCTAAACCTTAAGTGTTGTGGTACCCTAAACTGTGCCCTAATATCTCCCCATTCCCTAACCCTAACCCTAACCCGAATCCTAACCCTGACCCTAACCTGAAGCCTTACCCTCACCCGTGCCCTAATCTTAACCAGGACACTAACACTAAACCTTGCCCTCACACGAACACTAACCCTTAAGCACTGTCGTACCCTAAGCTGTACCCTAATCCCTCTGCATTCCTTAACCCTAACCCTAACACGAATCCTAACCCTGACCCTCACCCGAAGCCTTACCCTCACCCGTGCCCTAATCTTAACCAGGACACCAACACTAACTCGTGCCCTCACACGTACGCTAAACCTTAAGCGTTGTCGTACCCTAAATTGTAACCTAATCCCTCCCCATTCCTTAACCCTAACCCTAACCCCATCCCTCAACCTGACCCACTTCCGATGTCCTACCCTAACCAATGCCCTAAACTTAACCAGTACACAAACACTAACTTATGCCCTCAAACGTACGCTAACCCTTAAGCTTTGTCGTACCCTATCCTGTACCCTAATCCCTCCCCATTCCCTAACCCTAACCCTAAGCGAAACCCTGAAGGTGACCCTTTTCCGAGGCCTTACCCTCATCGGTGCCCTTGTCTTAACCAGTACACCAACACTAACTCGTGCCCTCACACTTACGCTAACACTTAGGCATTGTCGTACCCTAACCAGTACCCTAATCCCTCTCCATTCCCTAACCCTAACCCTAACCCGAATCCTAACCCTGACCCTCACCCGAAACCTTACCCTCACCTGTGCCCTAATCTTAACCAGGACACCAAGACTAACTCGTGCCCTCACACGTAAGCTAACACTAAACCGCAGCGGTACCCTAACCTGTACCCTAATCCCTCTCCATTCCCTAACCTTAACCCTAACCTGAAACCTATCCATGACACTCACCCGAAACTTTACCATCACCCGTGTGCTAATTTTAACCAGTACATCAGCACTAACCCATGCCCTCTAACGTACGCTAACCTTAAGCCATTGCCGTACCCTAACCTGTACCCTAATCAATCCCCATTCCCTAACCCTAACCCTAACCCTTAACGTGACCCTCTTCCGAGACCTTACCCTCACCCGTGCCCTAATCGTAAGCAGTACACTAACACTAACTATTGACCTCACACGTATGCTAAACCTTAAGCGTTGTGGTACCCTAAACTGTGACCTAATATCTCCCCATTCCCTAACCCTAACCCTAACCCGAATTCTATCCCTGACCCTCACCCGAAACCTTACCCTCACGCTTGCCCTAATCTTAACCAGGACACTAACACTAACCCTTGCCCTCACACGAACGCTAACCCTTAAGCACTGTCGTACCCTAAGCTGTACCCTAATCCCTCTGCATTCCTTAACCCTAACCCTAACACGAATCCTAACCCTGACCCTCACCGGAAGCCTTACCCTCACCCGTGCCCTAATCTTAACCAGGACACCAACACTAACTCGTGCCCTCACACGTATACTAAACCTTAAGCGTTGTCGTACCCTAAATTGTACCCTAATCCCTCCCCATTCCTTAACCCTAACCCTAACCCAATCCCTAAACCTGACCCACTTCCGATGCCCTACCCTAACCGATGCCCTAATCTTAACCAGTACACAGACATTAACTCATGCCCACAAAAGTACGCTAACACTTAAGCATTGTCGTACCCTATCCTGTACCCTAATCCCTCCCCATTCCCTAACCCTAACCCTAAGCGAAACCCTGAACGTGACCCTTTTCCGAGGCCTTACCCTCATCGGTGCCCTTGTCTTAACCAGTACACCAACACTAACTCGTGCCCTCACACTTACGCTAACGCTTAAGCATTGTCGTACTGTAACCTGTACACTAATCCCTCTCCATTCCCTAACCCTAACCCTAACCCGAATCCTAACCCTTACCCTCACCCGAAACCTTACCCTCACCCGTGCCCTAATCTTAACCAGGACACCAAGACTAACTCCTGCCCTCACACGTACGCTAACACTAAACCGCAGCGGTACCCTAACCTGTACCCTAATCCCTCTCCATTCCCTAACCCTAAACCTAACCTGAAACCTAAACATGACACTCACCCGAAACTTTACCATCACCCGTGTCCTAATTTTAACCAGTACATCAACACTAGCCCATGCCCTCTAACGTACGCTATCCCTAAGCCATTGCCGTACCCTAACCTGTACCCTAATCAATCCCCATTCCCTAACCCTAACCCTAACCCTAACCCTAACCCTTAACGTGACCCTCTTCCGAGGCCTTATCCTCACCCGTGCCCTAATCGTAAGCAGTACACTAACACTAACTAGTGACCTCACACGTACGCTAAACCTTAAGCGTTGTGGTACCCTAAATTGTGCCCTAATATCTCCCCTTTCCCTAACCCTAACCCTAACCCGAATCCTAACCCTGACCCTCACCTGAAGCCTTACCCTCACCCGTGCCCTAATCTTAACCAGGACACTAACACTAACCCTTGCCCTCACACGAACGCTAACCCTTAAGCACTGTCGTACCCTAAGCTCTACCCTAATCCCTCTGCATTCCTTAACCCTAACCCTAACACGAATCCTAACCCTGACCCTCACCCGAAGCCTTACCCTCACCCGTGCCCTAAACTTAACCAGGACACCAACACTACCTCGTGCCCTCACACGTACGCTAAACCTTAAGCGTTGTCGTACCCTAAATTGTACCCTAATCCCTCCCCATTCCTTAACCCTAACCCTAACCCCATCCCTAAACCTGACCCACTTCCGATGCCCTACCCTAACCAATGCCCTAATCTTAACCAGTACACAAACTCTAACTCATGCCCTCAAAAGTATGCTTACCCTTAAGCATTGTCGTACCGTATCCTGTACCCTAATCCCTCCCCATTCCCTAACCCTAACGCTAAGCGAAACCCTGAACGTGACCCTTTTCCGAGGCCTAACCCTCATCGGTGCCCTTGTCTTAACCAGTACACCAACACTAACTCGTGCCCTCACACTTACGCTAACCATTAAGCATTGTCGTACCCTAACCTGTACCCTAATCCCTCTCCATTCCCTAACCCTAACCCTAACCCGAATCCTAACCCTGACCCTCACCCGAAACCTTACCCTCACCCGTGCCCTAATCTTAACCAGGACACCAAGATTAACTCGTGCCCTCACACGTACGCTATCACTAAACCGCAGCGGTACCCTAACCTGTACCCTAATCCCTCTCCATTCCCTAACCTTAACCCTAACCTGAAACCTATCCATGACACTCACCCGAAACTTTACCATCACCCGTGTGCTAATTTTAACCAGTACATCAACACTAACCCATGCCCTCTAACGTACGCTAACCCTAAGCCATTGCCATACCCTAACCTGTACCCTAATCAATCCCCATTCCCTAACCCTAACCCTAACCCTAACCCTTAAAGTGACCCTCTTCCGAGGCCTTACCCTCACCCGTGCCCTAATCGTAAGCAGTACATTAACACTAACTAGTGACCTCACACGTATGCTAAACCTTAAGCGTTGTGGTACCCTAAACTGTGCCCTAATATCTCCCCATTCCCTAACCCTAACCCTAACCCGAATTCTATCCCTGACCCTCACCCGAAACCTTACCCTCACCCGTGCCCTAATCTTAACCAGGACACCAACACTAACTCGTGCCCTCACACGTACGCTAACCCTTAATCGTTGTCGTACCCTAAACTGTACCCTAATCCCTCCCCATTCCCTAACCCTAACCCTAACACGAATCCTAACCCTGACCCTCACCTGAAGCCTTACCCTCACCCGTGCCCTAATCTTAACCAGGACACTAACTCTAACCATTTCCCTCACACGAACGCTAACCCTTAAGCACTGTCGTACCCTAAGCTGTACCCTAATCCCTCTGCATTCCTTAACCCTAACCCTAACACGAATCTTAACCCTGACCCTCACCCGAAGCCTTACCCTCACCCCTGCCCTAATCTTAACCAGGACACCAACACTAACTTGTGCCCTCACACGTACGCTAAACCTTAAGCGTTGTCGTACCCTAAATTGTACCCTAATCCCGCCCCATTCCTTAACCCTAACCCTAACCCCATCCCTAAACCTGACCCACTTCCGATGCCCTAACCTAACCAATGCCCTAATCTTAACCAGTACACGAACACTAACTCATGCCCTCAAACGTACGCTAACCCTTAAGCATTGTCGTACCCTATCCTGTATCCTAATCCCTCCCCATTCCCTAACCTTAACCCTAAGCGAAACCCTGAACGTGACCCTTTTCCGAGGCCTTACCCTCATCGGTGCCCTTGTCTTAACCAGTACACCAACACTAACTCTTGCCCTCACACTTACGCTAACCCTTAAGCATTGTCGTACCCTAACCTGTACCCTAATCCCTCTCCATTACCTAACCCTAACCCTAACCCGAATCCTAACCCTGACCCTCACCCGAAACCTTACCCTCACCCGTGCCCTAATCTTAACCAGGACACCAAGACTAACTCGTGCCCTCACACGTACGCTAACACTAAACAGCAGCGGTACCCTAACCTGTACCCTAATCCCTCTCCATTCCCTAACCCTAACCCTAACCTGAAACCTAAGCATGACACTCACCCGAAACTTTACCATCACCCGTGTCCTAATTTTAACCAGTAAATCAACACTAACCCATGTCATCTAACGTACGCTAACCCTAAGCCATTGCTGTACCCTAACCTGTACCCTAATCAATCCCCATTCCCTAACCCTAACCCTAACCCTAACCCTAACCCTTAACGTGACCCTCTTCCGAGGCCTTACCCTCACCCGTGCCCTAATCGTAAGCAGTACACTAACACTAACTAGTGACCTCACACGTATGCTAAACCTTAAGCGTTGTGGTACCCTAAACAGTGCCCTAATATCTCCCCATTACCCAACCCTAACCCTAACCCGAATTCTATCCCTGACCCTCACCCCTAACCTTACCCTCACCCGTGCCCTAATCTTAACCAGGACACCAACACTAACTCGTGCCCTCACACTTACGCTAACCCTTAGGCATTGTCGTACCCTAACCAGTACCCTAATCCCTCTCCATTGCCTAACCCTAACCCGAATCCTAACCCTGACCCTTAACGTGACCCTCTTCCGAGGCCTTACCCTCCCCCATGCCCTAATCGTAAGCAGTACACTAACACTAACTAGTGACCTCACACGTACGCTAAACCTTAAGCGTTGTGGTACCCTAAACTGTGCCTTAATATCTCCCCTTTCCCTAAGCCTAACCCTATCCCGAATCCTAACCCTGACCCTCTCCTAAAGCCTTACACTCACCCGTGCCCTAACCTTAACCAGGACACTAACACTAACCCTTGCCCTCACACGAATGCTAACCCTTAAGAACTGTCGTACCCTAAGCTGTACCCTAATCCCTCTGCATTCCTTAACCCTAACCCTAACACGAATCCTAACCCTGACCCTCACCCGAAGCCTTACCCTCACCTGTGCCCTAATCTTAACCAGGACACCAACACTAACTCGTGCCCTCACACATACGCTAAACCTTAAGCGTTGTCGTACCCTAAAATGTACCCTAATCCCTCCCCATTCCTTAACCCTAACCCTAACCCCATCCCTAAACCTGACCCACTTCCGATGCCCTACCCTAACCAATGCCCTAATCTTAACCAGTACACAAACACTAACTCATGCCCTCAAAAGTACGCTAACCCTTAAGCATTGTCGTACCCTATCCTGTACCCTAATCCCTCCCCATTCCCTAACCCTAACCCTAAGCGAAACCCTGAACGTGACCCTTTTCCGAGGCCTTACCCTCATCGGTGCCCTTGTCTTAACCAGTACACCAACACTAACTTGTGCCCTCACACTTATGCTAACCCTTAAGCAATGTCGTACCCTAACCTGTACCCTAATCCCTCTCCATTCCCTAACCCTAACCCTAACTCGAATCATAACTCTGATCCTCTCCGAAACCTTACCCTCACCCGTGCCCTAATCTTAACCAGGACACCAAGACTAACTCGTGCCCTCACACGTACGCTAACACTAAACTGCAGCGGTACCCTAACCTGTACCCTAATCCCTCTCCATTCCCTAACCCTAACCCTAACCTGAAACCTAACCATGACACTCACCCGAAACTTTACCCTCACCCATGTCCTAATTTAAACCAGTACATCAACACTAACCCATGCCCTCTATCGTACGCGAACCCTAAGCCATTGCCGTACCCTAACCTGTACCCTAATCAATCCCCATTCCCTAACCCTAACCCTTAAAGTGACCCTCTTCCGAGGCCTTACCCTCACCCGTGCCCTAATCGTAAGCAGTACACTAACACTAACTAGTGACCTCACAGGTACGCTAAACCTTAAGCATTGTGGTACCCTAAACTGTGTCCTAATATCTCCCCATTCCCTAATCCTAACACTAACCCGAATCCTAACCCTGACCCTCACCTGAAGCCTTACCCTCACCCGTGCCCTAATCTTAACCAGGACACTAACACTAACCCTTGCCCTCACACGAACGCTAACCCTTAAGCACTATCGTACCCTAAGCTGTACCCTAATCCCTCTGCATTCCTTAACCCTAACCCTAACACGAATCCTAACCCTGACCCTCACCCGAAGCCTTACCCTCACCCGTGCCCTAATCTTAACCAGGACACCAACACTAACTCGTGCCCTCACACGTACGCTAAACCTTAATCGTTGTCGTACCCTAAATTGTAACCTAATCCCTCCCCATTCCTTAACCCTAACCCTAACACCATCCTTAAACCTGACCCACTTCCGATTCCCTACCCTAACCAATGCTCTAATCTTAACCAGTACACAAACACTAACTCATGCCCTCAAACGTACGCTAACCCTTAAGCTTTGTCGTACCCTATCCTGTACCCTAATCCCTCCCCATTCCCTAACCCTAACCCTAAGCGAAACCCTGAACGTGACCCTTTTCCGAGGCCTTACCCTCATCGGTGCCCTTGTCTTAACCAGTACACCAACACTAACTCGTGCCCTCACACTTACGCTAACCCTTAGGCATTGTCGTACACTAACCAGTACCCTAATCCCTCTCCATACCCTAACCCTAACCCTAACCCGAATCCTAACCCTGACCCTCACCCGAAACCTTACCCTCACCCGTGCCCTAATCTTAACCAGGACACCAAGACTAACTTGTGCCCTCACACGTACGCTAACACTAAACCGCAGCGGTACCCTAACCTGTACCCTAATCCCTCTCCATTCCCTAACCCTAACCCTAACCTGAAACCTATCCATGACACTCACCCGAAACTTTACCATCACCCGTGTGCTAATTTTAACCAGTACATGAACACTAACCCATGCCCTCTAACGTACGCTAACCCTAAGCCATTGCCGTACCCTAACCTGTACCCTAATCAATCCCCATTCCCTAACCCTAACCCTAACCCTAACCCTTAACGTGACCCTCTTCCGAGGCCTTACCCTCCCCGTGCCCTAATCGTAAGCAGTACACTAACACTAACTAGTGACCTCACAGGTACGCTAAACCTTAAGCGTTGTGGTACCCTAAACTGTGTCCTAATATCTCCCCATTCCCTAATCCTAACCCTAACCCGAATCCTAACCCTGACCCTCACCTGAAGCCTTACCCTCACCCGTTCCCTAATCTTAACCAGGACACTAACACTAACCCTTGCCCTCACACGAACGCTAACCCTTAAGCACTATCGTACCCTAAGCTGTACCCTAATCCCTCTGCATTCCTTAACCCTAACCCTAACACGAATCCTAACCCTGACCCTCACCGAAACCTTACCCTCACCCGTGCCCTAATCTTAACCTGGACACCAAGACTAACTAGTGCCCTCACACGTACGCTAACACTAAACTGCAGCGGTATCCTAACCTGTACCCTAATCCCTCTCCATTCCCTACCCCTAACCCTAACCTGAAACCTAACCATGACACTCACCCGAAACTTTACACTCACCCGTGTCCTAATTTTAACCAGTACATCAACACTAACCCATGCCCTCTAACGTACGCTAACCCTAAGCCATTGCCGTACCCTAACCTGTACCCTAATCAATCCCCATTCCCTAACCCTAACCCTTAACGTGATCCTCTTCCGAGGCCTTACCCTCACCCGTGCCCTAATCGTAAGCAGTACACTAACACTAACTAGTGACCTCACAGGTACGCTAAACCTTAAGCGTTGTGGTACCCTAAACTGTGTCCTAAAATCTCCCCATTCCCTAATCCTAACCCTAACCCGAATCCTAACCCTGACCCTCACCTGAAGCCTTACCTTCACCCGTGCCCTAATCTTAACCAGGACACTAACACTAACACTTGCCCTCACATGAACGCTAACCCTTAAGCACTATCGTACCCTAAGCTGTACCCTAATCCCTCTGCATTCCTTAACCCTAACCCTAACACGAATCCTAACACTGACCCTCACCCGAAGCCTTACCCTCACCCGTGCCCTAATCTTAACCAGGACACCAACACTAACTCGTGCCCTCACACATACGCTAACACTAAACTGCAGCGGTACCCTAACCTGTACCCTAATCCGTCTCCATTACCTAACCCTAACCCTAACCTGAAACCTATCCATGACACTCACCCGAAAGTTTACCGTCACGCGTGTGCTAATTTTAACCAGTACATCAACACTAACCCATGCCCTCTAACGTATGCTAACCCTAAGCCATTGCCGAACCCTAACCTGTACGCTAATCAATCCCCATTCCCTAACCCTAACCCTAACCCTAACCCTTAACGTGACCCTCTTCCGAGGCCTTACCCTCCCCCGTGCCCTAATCGTATGCAGTACACTAACACTAACTAGTGACCTCACACGTATGCTGAACCTTAAGCGTTGTGGTACCCTAAACTGTGCCCTAATATCTCCCCATTCCCTAACCCTAACCCTAACCCGAATTCTATCCCTGACCCTCACCCGAAACCTTACCCTCACCCGTGCCCTAATCTTAACCAAGACACCAACACTAATTCGTGCCCTCACACGTACGCTAACCCTTATTCGTTGTCGTACCCTAAACTGTACCCTAATCCCTCCCCATTCCCTAACCCTAACCCTAACCCAAATTCTAACCCTGACCCTCACCGGAAGCCTTACCCTAACCCGTGCCCTAATCTTAATCAGGACACCAACACTAACTCGTGCCCTCACACTTACGCTAAACCTTAAGCGTTGTCGTACCCTAAATTGTAACCAAATCCCTCCCCATCCCTTAACCCTAACCCTAACCCCATCCCTAAACCTGACCCATTTCCGATGCCCTACCCTAACCAATGCCATAATCTTAACGAGTACACAAACACTAACTCATGCCCTCAAAAGTACGCTAACCCTTAAGCATTGTCGTACCCTATCCTGTACCCTAATCCCTCCACATTCCCTAACCCTAACCCTAAGCGAAACCCTGAACGTGACCCTTTTCCGAGGCCTTACCCTCATCGGTGCCCTTGTCTTAACCAGTACACCAACACTAACTCGTGCCCTCAAACTTACGCTAAACCTTAAGCATTGTCGTACCCTAACCTGTACCCTAATCCCTCTCCATTCCCTAACCCTAACCCTAACCTGATTCCTATCCCTGACCCTCACCCGAAACCTTACCCTCACCCGTGCCCTAATCTTAACCAGGACACCAAGACTAACTCGTGCCCTCAAACATACGCTAACACTAAACCACAGCGGTACCTTAACCTGTACCCTAATCCCTCTCCATTCCCTAACCCTAACGCTAACCTGAAACCTAACCATGACACTCACCCGAAACTTTACCCTCACCCGAGTCTTAATTTTAACCAGTACATCAACACTAACCCATGCCCTCTAACGTACGCTAACCCTAAGCCATTGCCGTACCCTAACCTGTACCCTAATCAATCCCCATTCCCTAACCCTAACCCTAACCCCAACCCTTAACGTGACCCTCTTCCGAGGCCTTACCCTCACCGTCCCCTAATCGTAAGCAGTACACTAACACTAACTAGTGACCTCACAGGTGCGCTAAACCTTAAGCGTTGTGGTACCCTAAACTGTGTCCTAATATCTCCCCATTCCCTAATCCTAACCCTAACCCGAATCCTAACCCTGACCCTCACCTGAAGCCTTACCTTCACCCGTGCCCTAATCTTAACCAGGACACTAACACTAACCCTTGCCCTCACACGAACGCTAACCCTTAAGCACTATCGTACCATAAGCTGTACCCTAATCCCTCTGCATTCCTTAACCCTAACCCTAACACGAATCCTAACCCTGACCCTCCCCGAAACCTTACCCTCACCCGTGCCCTAATCTTAACCAGGACACCAACACTAACTCGTGCCCTCACACGTACGCTAACACTAAACTGCAGCGGTATCCTAACCTGTACCCTAATCCCTCTCCATTCCCTAACCCTAACCCTAACCTGAAACCTAACCATGACACTCACCCGAAAGTTTACCCTCACCCGTGTCCTAATTTTAACCAGTACATCAACACTAACCCGTGCCCTCTAACGTACGCTAACCCTAAGCCATTGCCGTACCCTAACCTGTACCCTAATCAATCCCCATTCCCTAACCCTAACCCTTAACGTGACCCTCTTCCGAGGCCTTACCCTCACCCGTGCCCAAATCGTAAGCAGTACACTAACACTAACTAGTGACCTCACAGGTACGCTAAACCTTAAGCGTTGTGGTACCCTAAACTGTGTCCTAATATCTCCCCATTCCCTAATCCTAACCCTAACCCGAATCCTAACCCTGACCCTCACCTGAAGCCTTACCCTCACCCGTGCCCTAATCTTAACCAGGACACTAACACTAACCCTTACCCTCACACGAACGCTAACCCTTAAGCACTATCGTACCCTAAGCTGAACCCTAATCCCTCTGCATTCCTTAACCCTAACCCTAACCCCATCCCTAAACCTGACCCACTTCCGATGTCCTACCCTAAACAATGCTCTAATCTTAACCAGTACACAAACACTAACTCATGCCCTCAAACGTACGCTAACCCTTAAGCTTTGTCGTACCCTATCCTGTACCCTAATTCCTCCCCATTCCCTAACCCTAACCCTAAGAGAAACCCTGAACGTGACCCTTTTCCGAGGCCTTACCCTCATCGGTGCCCTTGTCTTAACCAGTAAACCAACACTAACTCGTGCCCTCACACTTACGCTAACCCTTAAGCATTGTCGTACCCTAACCTGTACCCTAATCCCTCTCCATTCCCTAACCCTAACCCTAACCCTAATCCGTCTCCATTCCCTAACCCTAACCCTAACCTGAAACCTATCCATGACACTCACCCGAAACTTTTGCGTCACGCGTGTGCTAATTTTAACCAGTTCATCAACACTAACCCATGCCCTCTAACGTACGCTAACCCTAAGCCATTGCCGTACCCTAACCTGTACGCTAATCAATCCCCATTCCCTAACCCTAACCCTAACCCTAACCCTTAACGTGACCCACTTCCGAGGCCTTACCCTCCCCCGTGCCCTAATCGTAAGCAGTACACTAACACTAACTAGTGACCTCACACGTATGCTAAACCTTAAGCATTGTGGTACCCTAAACTGTGCCCTAATATCTCCCCATTCCCTAACCCTAACCCTAACCCGAATTCTATCCCTGACCCTCACCCGAAGCCTTACCCTCACCCGTGCCCTAATCTTAACCAGGACACCAACACTAACTCGTGCCCTCACACGTACGCTAAACCTTAAGCGTTGTCGTACCCTAAATTGTAACCTAATCCCTCCCCATTCCTTAACCCTAACCCTAACCCCTTCCCTAAACCTGACCCACTTCCGATGCCCTACCCTAACCAATGCCCTAATCTTAACCAGTACACAAACTCTAACTCATGCCCTCAAAAGTACGCTAACCCTTAAGCATTGTCGTACCCTATCCTGTACCCTAATCCCTACCCATTCCCTAACCCTAACCCTAACCAGAATCCTAACCCTGACCCTCACCCGAAGCCTTACCCCCACCCGTGCCCTAATCTTAACCAGGACACCAAGACTAACTCGTGCCCTCACACGTACGCTAACAGTAAACTGCAGCGGTACCCTAACCTGTATCCTAATGCCTCTCCATTCCATAACCCTAACCCTAACCTGAAACCTAATCATGACACTCACCCGAAACTTTACCATCACCCGTGTCCTAATTTTAACCAGTACATCAACACTAACCCATGCCCTCTAACGTACGCTAACCCTAAGCCATTGCCGTACCCTAACCTGTACCCTAATCAATCCCCATTCCCTAACCCTAACCCTAACCCTAACCCTTAACGTGACCCTCTTCCGAGGCCTTACCCTCACCCGTGCCCTAATCGTAAGCAGTACACTAACACTAACTAGTGACCTCACAGGTACGCTAAACCTTAAGCGTTGTGGAACCCTAAACTGTGTCCTAATATCACCCCACTCCCTAACCCTAACCCTAACCTGAAACCTAACCATGACACTCACCTGAAGCCTTACCCTCACCCGTGCCCTAATCTTAACCAGGACACTAACACTAACCCTTGCCCTCACACGAACGCTAACCCTTAAGCACTATCGTACCCTAAGCTGTACCCTAATCCCTCTGCATTCCTTAACCCTAACCCTAAAACGAATCCTAACCCTGACCCTCACCCGAAGCCTTACCCTCACCCGTGCCCTAACTTTAACCAGGACACCAACACTAACTCGTGCCCTCACACGTACGCTAAACCTTAAGCTTTGTCGTACCCTAAATTGTACCCTAATCCCTCCACATTCCTTAACCCTAACCCTAACCCCATCCCTAAACCTGACCCACTTCCGATGCCCTACCCTAACCAATGCCCTAATCTTAACCAGTACTCAAACTCTAACTCATGCCCTCAAACGTACGCTAACCCTTAAGCATTGTCGTACCCTCTCCTGTACCCTAATTCCTCCCCATTCCCTAACCCTAACCCTAAGCGAAACCCTGAACGTGACCTTTTCCGAGGCCTTACCCTCATCGGTGCCCTTGTCTTAACCAGTACACCAACACTAACTCGTGCTCTCACACTTACGCTAACCCTTAGGCATTGTCGTACCCTAACCAGTACCCTAATCCCTCTCCATTCCCTAACCCTAACCCTAACCCGAATCCTAACCCTGACCCTCACAAGAAGCCTTACCCTCACCCGTGCCCTAATCTTAACCAGGACACCAAGACTAACTCGTGCCCTCACACGTACGCTAAACCTTAAGCGTTGTCGTACCCTAAATTGTACCCTAATCCCTCCCCATTCCTTAACCCTAACCCTAACCCCATCCCTAATCCTGACCCACTTCCGATGCCCTACCCTAACCAATGCCCTAATCTTAACCAGTACACAAACACTAACTCATGCCCTCAAAAGTACGCTAACCCTTAAGCATTGTCGTACCCTATCCTGTACCCTAATCCCTCCCCATTCCCTAACCCTAACCCTAAGCGAAACCCTGAACGTGACCCTTTTCCGAGGCCTTACCCTCATCGGTGCCCTTGTCTTAACCAGTACACCAACACTAATTCGTGCCCTCACACTTACGCTAAACCTTAAGCATTGTCGTACCCTAACCTGTACCCTAATCCCTCTCCATTCCCTAACCCTAACCCTACCCTGAAACCTAACCATGACACTCACCCGAAACTTTACCCTCACCCGTGTCCTAATTTTTACCAGTACATCAACACTAACCCATGCCCTCTAACGTACGCTAACCCTAAGCCATTGCCGTACTCTAACATGTACCCTAATCAATCCCCATTCCCTAACCCTAACCCTAAGCGAAACCCTGAACGTGACCCTTTTCCTAGGCCTTACCCTCATCGGTGCCCTTGTCTTAACCAGTACACCAACACTAACTCGTGCTCTCACCCTTACGCTAACCCTTAAGCACTGTCGTTCCCTAACCTGTACCCTAATCCCTCTGCATTCCTTAACCCTAACCCTAACACGAATCCTAACCCTGACCCTCACACGAAGCCTTACCCTCACCCGTGCCCTAATCTTAACCAGGACACCAACGCTCACTGGTGCCCTCAAACGTACGCTAAACCTTAAGCGTTGTCGTACCCTAAATTGTACCCTAATCCCTCCCCATTCCTTAACCCTAACCCTAACCCCATCCCTAAACCTGACCCACTTTCGATGCCCTACCCTAACCAATGCCCTAAACTTAACCAGTACACAAACACTAACTCTTGCCCTCAAACGTACGCTAACCGTTAAGAATTGTCGTATCCTATCCTGTATCCTAATCCCTCCCCATTCCCTAACCCTAACCCTAACCTGAAACCTATCCATGACACTCACCCGAAACTTTACCATCACCCGTGTGCTAATTTTAACCAGTACATCAACACTAACCCATGCCCTCTAACGTACGCTAACCCTAAGCCATTGCCGTACCCTAACCTGTACCCTAATCAATCCCCATTCCCTAACCCTAACCCTAACCCTAACCCTTAACGTGACCCTCTTCCGAGGCCTTACCCTCACCCGTGCACTAATCGTAAGCAGTACACTAACACTAACTAGTGACCTCACGTACGCTAAACCTTAAGCGTTGTGGTACCCTAAACTGTGCCCTAATATCTCCCCTTTCCCTAACCCTAACCCTAAACCGAATCCTAACCCTGACCCTCACCTGAAGCCTTACCCTCAACCGTGCCCTAATCTTAACCAGGACACTAACACTAACCCTTGCCCTCACACGAACGCTAACCCTTAAGCACTGTCGTTCCCTAAACTGTACCCTAATCCCTCTGCATTCCTTAACCCTAACCCTAACACGAATCCTAACCCTGACCCTCACCCGAAGCCTTACCCTCACCCGTGCCCTAATCTTAACCAGGACACCAAGACTAACTCGTGCCCTCACACGTACGCTAACACTAACCCGCAGCGGTACCCTAACCCGTACCCTAATCCCGCTCCATTCCCTAACCCTAACCCTAACCTGAAACCTATCCATGACACTCACCCGAAACTTTACCATCACCCGTGTGCTAATTTTAACCAGTACATCAACACTAACCCATGCCCTCTAACGTACGCTAACCCTAAGCCATTGCCGTACCCTAACCTGTACCCTAATCAATCCCCATTCCCTAACCCTAACCCTAACCCTAACCCTTAACGTGACCGTCTTCCGAGGCCTTACCCTCACCCGTGCCCTAATCGTAAGCAGTACACTAACACTAACTAGTGACCTCACGTACGCTAAACCTTAAGCGTTGTGGTACCCTAAACTGTGCCCTAATATCTCCCCTTTCCCTAACCCTAACCCTAACCCGAATCCTAACCCTGAACCTTACCTGAATCCTTACCCTCAACCGTGCCCTAATCTTAACCAGGACACTAACACTAACACTTGCCCTCACACGAACGCTAACCCTTAAGCACTGTCGTTCCCTAAACTGTACCCTAATCCCTCTGCATTCCTTAACCCTAACCCTAACACGAATCCTAACCCTGACCCTCACCCGAAGCCTTACCCTCACCCGTGCCCTAATCTTAACCAGGACACCAACACTAACTCGTGCCCTCACACGTACGCTAAACCTTAATCGTTGTCGTACCCTAAATTGTAACCTAATCCCTCCCCATTCCTTAACCCTAACCCTAACCCCATCCCTAAACCTGACACACTTCCGATGCCCTACCCTAACCAATGCCCTAAACTTAACCAGTACACAAACACTAACTTTTGCCCTCAAACGTAGTCTAACCCTTAAGCATTGTCGTACCCTATCCTGTACCCTAATCCCTCCCCATTCCCTAACCCTAACCCTAAGCGAAACCCTGAACGTGACCCTTTTCCGAGGCCTTACCCTCATCGGTGCCCTTGTCTTAACCAGTACACCAACACTAAATCGTGCCCTCACACTTACGCTAACCCTTAAGCATTGTCGTACCCTAACCTGTACCCTAATCCCTCTCCATTCCCTAACCCTAACCCTAACCCGAATCCTAACCCTGACCCTCACCCGAAACCTTACCCTCACCCGTGCCCTAATCTTAACCAGGACACCAAGACTAACTCGTGCCCTCACACGTACGCTAACACTAAACCGCAGCGGTACCCTAACCTGTACCCTAATCCCTCTCCATTCCCTCACCCTAACCCTAACCTGAAACCTAACCATGACACTCACCCGAAACTTTACCCTCACCCGTGTCCTAATTTTAACCAGTACATCAACACTAACCCATGCCCTCTAACGTACGCTAACCCTAAGCCATTGCCGTACCCTAACCTGTACCCTAATCAATCCCCATTCCCTAACCCTAACCCTAACCCTAACCCTTAACGTGACCCTCTTCCGAGGCCTTACCCTCCCCCGTGCCCTAATCGTAAGCAGTACACTAACACTAACTAGTGACCTCACACGTATGCTAAACCTTAAGTGTTGTGGTACCCTAAACTGTGCCCTAATATCTCCCCATTCCCTAACACTAACCCTAACCTGAATTCTATCCCTGACCCTCACCCAAAACCTTACCCTCACCCGTGCCCTAATCTTAACCAGGACACCAACACTAACTCGTGCCCTCACACGTACGCTAACCCTCAATCGTTGTCGTACCCTAAACTCTACCCTAATCCCTCCCCATTCCCTAACCCTAACCCTAACACGAATCCTAACCCTGACCCTCACCTGAAGCCTTACCCTCACCCGTGCCCTAATCTTAACCAGGACACTAACACTAACTCTTGCCCTCACACGAACGCTAACCCTTAAGCACTGTCGTACCCTAAGCTGTATCCTAATCCCTCTGCATTCCTTAACCCTATCCCTAACACGAATCCGAACCCTGACCCTCACCCGAAGCCTTACCCTCACCCGTGCCCTAATCTTAACCAGGACACCAACACTAACTCGTGCCCTCACACGTACGCTAAACCTTAAGCGTTGTCGTACCCTAAATTGTACCCTAATCCCTCCCCATTCCTTAACCCTAACCCTAACCCGATCCCTAAACCTGACCCACTTCCGATGCCCTACCCTAACCAATGCCTTAATCTTAACCAGTACACAAACACTAACTCATGCCCTCA
Organism: Inia geoffrensis; assembly: GCA_036417435.1. Classification (NCBI taxonomy): domain Eukaryota; kingdom Metazoa; phylum Chordata; class Mammalia; order Artiodactyla; family Iniidae; genus Inia; species Inia geoffrensis. The sequence goes on from JAZAQT010000847.1 coordinate 236,856, forward strand.
AACGTACGCTAACCCTTAAGCATTGTCGTACCCTATCCTGTATCCTGATCCCTCCCCATTCCCTAACACTAACCCTAAGCGAAACCCTGAACGTGACCCTTTTCCGAGGCCTTACCCTCATCGGTGCCCTTGTCTTAACCAGTACACCAACACTAACTCGTGCCCTCACACTTACGCTAACCCTTAAGCACTGTCGTACCCTAACCTGTGCCGTAATCCCTCTCCATTACCTAACCCTAACCCTAACCCGAATCCTAACCCTGACCCTCACCCGAAACATTACCCTCACCCGTTCCCTAATCTTAAACAGGACACCAAGACTAACTCGTGCCCTCACACGTACGCTAACACTAAACCGCAGCGGTACCCTAACCTTTACCCTAATCCCTCTCCATTCCCTAACCCTAGCCCTAACCTGAAACCTAACCATGACACTCACCCGAAACTTTACCCTCACCCGTGTCCTAATTTTAACCAGTACATCAACACTAACCCATGGCCTCTAACGTACGGTAAACCTAAGCAATTGCTGTACCCTAACCTGTACCCTAATCAATCCCCATTCCCTAACCCTAACCCTAACCCTAACCCTTAACGTGACCCTCTTCCGAGGCCTTACCCTCACCCGTGCCCTAATCGTAAGCAGCACACTAACACTAACTAGTGACCCCACACGTGTGCTAAACCTTAAGCGTTGTGGTACCCTAAACTGTGCCCTAATATCTCCCCATTCCCTAACCCTAACCCTAACCCGAATTCTATCCCTGACCCTCACCCGAAACCTTACCCTCACCCGTGCCCTAATCTTAACCAGGACACCAAGAATAACTCGTGCCCTCACACGTACGCTAACCCTTAATCGTTGTCATACCCTAAACTGTACCCTAATCCCTCCCCATTCCTTAACCCTAACCCTAACACGAATTCTAACCCTGACCCTCACCTGAAGCCTTACCCTCACCCGTGCCCTAATCTTAACCAGGACACTAACACTAACCCTTGCCCTCACATGAACGCTAACCCTTAAGCACTGTCGTACCCTAAGCTGTACCCTAATCCCTCTGCATTCCTTAACCCTATCCCTAACACGAATCCTAACCCTGACCCTCACCCGAAGCCTTACCCTCACCCGTGCCCTAATCTTAACCAGGACATCAACACTAACTCGTGCCCTCACACGTACGCTAAACCTTAAGCGTTGTCGTACCCTAAATTGTACCCTAATCCCTCCCCATTCCTTAACCCTAACCCTAACCCGATCCCTAAACCTGACCCACTTCCGATGCCCTACCCTAACCAATGCCCTAATCTTAACCAGTACACAAACACTAACTAATGCCCTCAAACGTACGCTAACCCTTAAGCATTGTCGTACCCTATACTGTATCCTAATCCCTCCCCATTCCCTAACCCTAACCCTAAGCGAAACCCTGAACGTGACCCTTTTCGAGGCCTTACCCTCATCGGTGCCCTTGTCTTAACCAGTACACCAACACTAACTCGTGCCCTCACACTTACGCTAACCCTTAAGCATTGTCGTACCCTAACCTGTGCCCTAATCCCTCTCCATTACCTAACCCTAACCCTAACACGAATCCTATCTCTGACCCTCACCGGAAACCTTACCCTCACCCGTGCCCTAAAGTTAAGCAGGACACCAACACTAACTCGTGCCCTCACACGTACGCTAACCCTTAATCGTTGTCGTACCCTAAACTGTACCCTAATCCCTCCCCATTCCCTAACCCTAACCCTAACAGGAATCCTAACCCTGACCCTCACCCGAAGCCTTACCCTCACCCGTGCCCTAATCTTAACCAGGACACCAACACTAACTCGTGCTCTCACACGTACGCTAAACCTTAAGCGTTGTCGTACCCTAAATTGTACCCTAATCCCTCCCCATTCCTTAACCCTAACCCTAACCCCATCCCTAAACCTGACCCACTTCCGATGCCCTACCCTAACCAATGCCCTAATCTTAACCAGTACACAAACACTAACTCATGCCCTCAAACGTACGCTAACCCTTAAGAATTGTCGTATCCTATCCTGTATCCTAATCCCTCCCCATTCCCTAACCCTAACCCTAAGCGAAACCCTGAACGTGACCCTTTTCCGAGGCCTTACCCTCATCGGTGCCCTTGTCTTAACCAGTACACCAACACTAACTCGTGCCCTCACACTTACGCTAACCCTTAAGCATTGTCGTACCCTAACCTGTACCCTAATCCCTCTCCATTACCTAACCCTAACCCTATTCCGAATCCTAACCCTGACCCTCACCCGAAACCTTACCCTCACCCGTGCCCTAATCTTAACCAGGACACCAAGACTAACTCGTGCCCTCACACGTATGCTAACAGTAAACCGCAGCGGTACCCTAACCTGTACCCTAATCCCTCTCCATTCCCGAACCCTAACCCTAACCTGAAACCTAACCATGACACTCACCCGAAACTTTACCCTCACCCATGTCCTAATTTTAACCAGTACATCAACACTAACCCATGCCCTCTAACGTACGCTAACCCTAAGCCATTGCCGTACCCTAACCTGTACCCTAATCAATCCCCATTCCCTAACACTAACCCTAACCGTAACCCTTAACATGACCCTCTTCCGAGGCCTTACCCTCAGCCGTGCCCTAATCGTATGCAGTACACTAACACTAACTAGTGACCTCACACGTATGCTAAACCTTAAGCGTTGTGGTACCCTAAACTGTGCCCTAATATCCCCCCATTCCCTAACCCTAACCCTAAGCGAAACCCTGAACGTGACCCTTTTCCGAGGCCTTACCCTCATCGGTGCCCTTGTCTTAACCAGTACACCAACACTAACTCGTGCCCTCACACTTACGCAAACCTTTAGGCATTGTCGTACCCTAACCAGTACCCTAATACCTCTCCATTCCCTAACCCTAACCCTAACCCGAATCCTAACCCTGACTCTCACCCGAAGCCTTATCCTCACCCGTGCCCTAATCTTAACCAGGACACAAAGACTAACTCGTGCCCTCACACGTACGCTAACACTAAACCGCAGCGGTACCCTAACCCGTACACTAATCCCTCTCGATTCCCTAACCCTAACCCTAACCTGAAACCTATCCATGACACTCACCCGAAACTTTACCATCACCCGTGTGCTAATTTTAACCAGTACATCAACACTAACCAATGCCCTCTAACGTACCCTAACCCTAAGCCATTGCCGTACCCTAACCTGTACCCTAATCAATCCCCATTCCCTACCCCTAACCCTAACCCTAACCCTTAACGTGACCCTCTTCCGAGGCCTTACCCTCCCCCATGCCCTAATCGTAAGCAGTACACTAACACTCCCTAGTGACCTCACACGTACGCTAAACCTTAAGTGTTGTGGTACCCTAAACTGTGCCCTAATATCTCCCCATTCGCTAACACTAACCCTAACCCGAATTCTATCCCTGACCCTCACCCGAAACCTTACCCTCACCCGTGCCCTAATCTTAACCAGGACACCAACACTAACTTGTGCCCTCACACGTACTCTAACCCTTAATCGTTGTCGTACCCTAAACTGTACCCTAATCCCTCCCCATTCCCTAACCCTAACCCTAACACGAATCCTAACCCTGACCCTCACATGAAGCCTTACCCTCACCCGTGCCCTAATCTTAACCAGGACACTAACACTAACCCTTGCCCTCACACGAACGCTAACCCTTAAGCATTTTCGTTCCCTAAGCTGTACCCTAATCCCTCTGCATTCCTTAACCCTAACCGTAACACGAATCCTAACCCTGACCCTCACCCGAAGCCTTACCCTCACCCGTGCCCTAATCTTAACCAGGACACCAACACTAACTCGTGCCCTCACACGTACGCTAAACCTTAATCGTTGTCGTACCCTAAATTGTAACCTAATCGCTCCCCATTCCTTAACCCTAACCCTAACCCCATCCCTAAACCTGATCCACTTCCGATGCCCTACCCTAACCAATGCCCTAATCTTAACCAGTACACAAACACTAACTTATGCCCTCAAACGTAGTCTAACCCTTAAGCATTGTCGTACCCTATCCTGTACCCTAATCCCTCCCCATTCCCTAACCCTAACCCTAAGCGAAACCCTGAACGTGACTCTTTTCCGAGGCCTTACCCTCATCGGTGCCCTTGTCTTAACCAGTACACCAACACTAACTCATGCCCTCACACTTACGCTAACCCTTAGGCATTGTCGTACCCTAACCAGTACCCTAATCCCTCTCCATTCCCTAACCCTAACCCTAACCCGAATCCTAACCCTGACCCTCACAAGAAGCCTTACTCTAACCCGTGCCCTAATCTTAACCAAGACCCCAAAACTAACTCGTGCCCTCACACGTACGCTAACACTAAACCGCAGCGGTACCCTAACCTGTACCCTAATCCCTCTCCATTCCCTTACCCTAAACCTAACCTGAAACCTAACCATGACACTCACCCGAAACTTTACCATCACCCGTGTCCTAATTTTAACCAGTACATCAACACTAGCCCATGCCCTCTAACGTACGCTAACCCTAAGCGATTGCCGAACCCTAACCTGTACCCTAATCAATCCCCATCCCCTAACCCTAACCCTAACCCTAACCCTTAACGTGACCCTCTTCCGAGGCCTTACCCTGCCCCGTGCCCTAATCGTAAGCAGTACACTAACACTAACTAGTGACCTCACACGTACGCTAAACCTTAAGTGTTGTGGTACCCTAAACTGTGCCCTAATATCTCCCCATTCCCTAACCCTAACCCTAACCCGAATCCTAACCCTGACCCTAACCTGAAGCCTTACCCTCACCCGTGCCCTAATCTTAACCAGGACACTAACACTAAACCTTGCCCCCACACGAACACTAACCCTTAAGCACTGTCGTACCCTAAGCTGTACCCTAATCCCTCTGCATTCCTTAACCTTAACCCTAACACGAATCCTAACCCTGACCCTCACCCGAAGCCTTACCCTCACCCGTGCCCTAATCTTAACCAGGACACCAACACTAACTCGTGCCCTCACACGTACGCTAAACCTTAAGCGTTGTCGTACCCTAAATTGTAACCTAATCCCTCCCCATTCCTTAACCCTAACCCTAACCCCATCCCTCAACCTGACCCACTTCCGATGTCCTACCCTAACCAATGCCCTAAACTTAACCAGTACACAAACACTAACTCATGCCCTCAAACGTACGCTAACCCTTAAGCTTTGTCGTACCCTATGCTGTACCCTAATCCCTCCCCATTCCCTAACCCTAACCCTAAGCGAAACCCTGAACGTGACCCTTTTCCTAGGTCTTACCCTCATCGGTGCCCTTGTCTTAACCAGTACACCAACACTAATTCGTGCCCTCACACTTACGCTAACCCTTAAGCATTGTCGTACCCTAAACTGTACCCTAATCCCTCTCCATTCCCTAACCCTAACCCTAACCCGAATCCTAACCCTGACCCTCACCCGAAACCTTACCCTCACCCGTGCCCTAATCTTAACCAGGACACCAAGACTAACTCGTGCCCTCACACGTACGCAAACACTAAACCGCAGCGGTACCCTAACCTGTACCCTAATCCCTCTCCATTCCCTAACCCTAACCCTAACCTGAAACCTAACCATGACACTCACCCGAAACTTTACCCTCACCCGTGTCCTAATTTTAACCAGTACATCAACACTAACCCATGCCCTGTAACGTACACTAAGCCTAAGCCATTGCCGTACCCTAACCTGTACCCTAATCAATCCCCATTCCCTAACCCTAACCCTAACCCTAAACCTTAACGTGACCCTCTTCCGAGGCCTTACCCTCAACCGTGCCCTAATCTTAACCAGGACACCAACACTAACTCGTGCTCTCACACGTACGCTAAACCTTAAGCGTTGTCGTACCCTAAATTGTACCCTAATCCCTCCCCATTCCTTAACCCTAACCCTAACCCCATCCCTAAACCTGACCCACTTCCGATGCCCTACCCTAACCAATGCCCTAATCTTAACCAGTACACAAACACTAACTCATGCCCTCAAACGTACGCTAACCCTTAAGCTTTGTCGTACCCTATCCTGTACCCTAATCCCTCCCCATTCCCTAACCCTAACCCTAAGCGAAACCCTGTACGTGACCCTTTTCCGAGGCCTTACCCTCATTGGTTCCCTTGTCTAACCAGTACACAAACACTAACTCGTGCCCTCACACTTACGCTAACCCTTAGGCATTTTCGTACCCTAACCAGTACCCTAATCCCTCTCCATTCCCTAACCCTAACCCTAACCCGAATCCTAACCCTGACCCTCACCCGAAACCTTACCCTCACCCGTGCCCTAATCTTAACCAGGACACCAAGACTAAGTCGTGCCCTCACACGTACGCTAACCCTTAATCGTTGTCGTACCCTAAACTGTACCGTAATCCCTCCCCATTCCCTAACCCTAACCCTAACAGGAATCCTAACCCTGACCCTCACCCGAAGCCTTACCCTCACCCGTGCCCTAATCTTAACCAGGACACCAACACTAACTCGTGCCCTCACACGTACGCTAAACCTTAAGCGTTGTCGTACCCTAAATTGTACCCTAATCCCTCCCCATTCCTTAACCCTAACCCTAACCCCATCCCTAAACCTGACCCACTTCCGATGCCCTACCCTAACCAATGCCCTAATCTTAACCAGTACACAAACACTAACTCATGCCCTCAAACGTACGCTAACCCTTAAGAATTGTCGTATCCTATCCTGTATCCTAATCCCTCCCCATTCCCTAACCCTAACCCTAAGCGAAACCCTGAACGTGTCCCTTTTCCGAGGCCTTACCCTCATCGGTGCCCTTGTCTTAACCAGTACACCAACACTAACTCGTGCCCTCACACTTACGCTAACCCTTAAGCATTGTCGTACACTAACCTGTACCCTAATCCCTCTCCATTACCTAACCCTAACCCTATTCCGAATCCTAACCCTGACCCTCACCCGAAACCTTACCCTCACCCGTGCCCTAATCTTAACCAGGACACCAAGACTAACTCGTGCCCTCACACGTATGCTAACAGTAAACCGCAGCGGTACCCTAACCTGTACCCTAATCCCTCTCCATTCCCGAACCCTAACCCTAACCTGAAACCTAACCATGACACTCACCCGAAACTTTACCCTCACCCATGTCCTAATTTTAAACAGTACATCAACACTAACCCATGCCCTCTAACGTACGCTAACCCTAAGCCATTGCCGTACCCTAACCTGTACCCTAATCAATCCCCATTCCCTAACACTAACCCTAACCGTAACCCTTAACATGACCCTCTTCCGAGGCCTTACCCTCAGCCGTGCCCTAATCGTATGCAGTACACTAACACTAACTAGTGACCTCACACGTATGCTAAACCTTAAGCGTTGTGGTACCCTAAACTGTGCCCTAATATCCCCCCATTCCCTAACCCTAACCCTAAGCGAAACCCTGAACGTGACCCTTTTCCGAGGCCTTACCCTCATCGGTGCCCTTGTCTTAACCAGTACACCAACACTAACTCGTGCCCTCACACTTACGCAAACCTTTAGGCATTGTCGTACCCTAACCAGTACCCTAATACCTCTCCATTCCCTAACCCTAACCCTAACCCGAATCCTAACCCTGACTCTCACCCGAAGCCTTATCCTCACCCGTGCCCTAATCTTAACCAGGACACAAAGACTAACTCGTGCCCTCACACGTACGCTAACACTAAACCGCAGCGGTACCCTAACCCGTACACTAATCCCTCTCGATTCCCTAACCCTAACCCTAACCTGAAACCTATCCATGACACTCACCCGAAACTTTACCATCACCCGTGTGCTAATTTTAACCAGTACATCAACACTAACCAATGCCCTCTAACGTACCCTAACCCTAAGCCATTGCCGTACCCTAACCTGTACCCTAATCAATCCCCATTCCCTACCCCTAACCCTAACCCTAACCCTTAACGTGACCCTCTTCCGAGGCCTTACCCTCCCCCATGCCCTAATCGTAAGCAGTACACTAACACTCCCTAGTGACCTCACACGTACGCTAAACCTTAAGTGTTGTGGTACCCTAAACTGTGCCCTAATATCTCCCCATTCGCTAACACTAACCCTAACCCGAATTCTATCCCTGACCCTCACCCGAAACCTTACCCTCACCCGTGCCCTAATCTTAACCAGGACACCAACACTAACTTGTGCCCTCACACGTACTCTAACCCTTAATCGTTGTCGTACCCTAAACTGTACCCTAATCCCTCCCCATTCCCTAACCCTAACCCTAACACGAATCCTAACCCTGACCCTCACATGAAGCCTTACCCTCACCCGTGCCCTAATCTTAACCAGGACACTAACACTAACCCTTGCCCTCACACGAACGCTAACCCTTAAGCATTTTCGTTCCCTAAGCTGTACCCTAATCCCTCTGCATTCCTTAACCCTAACCGTAACACGAATCCTAACCCTGACCCTCACCCGAAGCCTTACCCTCACCCGTGCCCTAATCTTAACCAGGACACCAACACTAACTCGTGCCCTCACACGTACGCTAAACCTTAATCGTTGTCGTACCCTAAATTGTAACCTAATCGCTCCCCATTCCTTAACCCTAACCCTAACCCCATCCCTAAACCTGACCCACTTCCGATGCCCTACCCTAACCAATGCCCTAATCTTAACCAGTACACAAACACTAACTTATGCCCTCAAACGTAGTCTAACCCTTAAGCATTGTCGTACCCTATCCTGTACCCTAATCCCTCCCCATTCCCTAACCCTAACCCTAAGCGAAACCCTGAACGTGACTCTTTTCCGAGGCCTTACCCTCATCGGTGCCCTTGTCTTAACCAGTACACCAACACTAACTCATGCCCTCACACTTACGCTAACCCTTAGGCATTGTCGTACCCTAACCAGTACCCTAATCCCTCTCCATTCCCTAACCCTAACCCTAACCCGAATCCTAACCCTGACCCTCACAAGAAGCCTTACTCTAACCCGTGCCCTAATCTTAACCAAGACCCCAAAACTAACTCGTGCCCTCACACGTACGCTAACACTAAACCGCAGCGGTACCCTAACCTGTACCCTAATCCCTCTCCATTCCCTTACCCTAAACCTAACCTGAAACCTAACCATGACACTCACCCGAAACTTTACCATCACCCGTGTCCTAATTTTAACCAGTACATCAACACTAGCCCATGCCCTCTAACGTACGCTAACCCTAAGCGATTGCCGAACCCTAACCTGTACCCTAATCAATCCCCATCCCCTAACCCTAACCCTAACCCTAACCCTTAACGTGACCCTCTTCCGAGGCCTTACCCTGCCCCGTGCCCTAATCGTAAGCAGTACACTAACACTAACTAGTGACCTCACACGTACGCTAAACCTTAAGTGTTGTGGTACCCTAAACTGTGCCCTAATATCTCCCCATTCCCTAACCCTAACCCTAACCCGAATCCTAACCCTGACCCTAACCTGAAGCCTTACCCTCACCCGTGCCCTAATCTTAACCAGGACACTAACACTAAACCTTGCCCCCACACGAACACTAACCCTTAAGCACTGTCGTACCCTAAGCTGTACCCTAATCCCTCTGCATTCCTTAACCTTAACCCTAACACGAATCCTAACCCTGACCCTCACCCGAAGCCTTACCCTCACCCGTGCCCTAATCTTAACCAGGACACCAACACTAACTCGTGCCCTCACACGTACGCTAAACCTTAAGCGTTGTCGTACCCTAAATTGTAACCTAATCCCTCCCCATTCCTTAACCCTAACCCTAACCCCATCCCTCAACCTGACCCACTTCCGATGTCCTACCCTAACCAATGCCCTAAACTTAACCAGTACACAAACACTAACTCATGCCCTCAAACGTACGCTAACCCTTAAGCTTTGTCGTACCCTATGCTGTACCCTAATCCCTCCCCATTCCCTAACCCTAACCCTAAGCGAAACCCTGAACGTGACCCTTTTCCTAGGTCTTACCCTCATCGGTGCCCTTGTCTTAACCAGTACACCAACACTAACTCGTGCCCTCACACTTACGCTAACCCTTAAGCATTGTCGTACCCTAAACTGTACCCTAATCCCTCTCCATTCCCTAACCCTAACCCTAACCCGAATCCTAACCCTGACCCTCACCCGAAACCTTACCCTCACCCGTGCCCTAATCTTAACCAGGACACCAAGACTAACTCGTGCCCTCACACGTACGCAAACACTAAACCGCAGCGGTACCCTAACCTGTACCCTAATCCCTCTCCATTCCCTAACCCTAACCCTAACCTGAAACCTAACCATGACACTCACCCGAAACTTTACCCTCACCCGTGTCCTAATTTTAACCAGTACATCAACACTAACCCATGCCCTGTAACGTACACTAAGCCTAAGCCATTGCCGTACCCTAACCTGTACCCTAATCAATCCCCATTCCCTAACCCTAACCCTAACCCTAAACCTTAACGTGACCCTCTTCCGAGGCCTTACCCTCACCCGTGCCCTAATCGTAAGCAGTACACTAACACTAACTAGTGACCTCACACGTATGCTAAACCTTAAGCGTTGTGGTACCCTAAACTGTGCCCTCATATCTCCCCATTCCCTAACCCTAACCCTAAGCGAAACCCTGAACGTGACCCTTTTCCGAGGCCTTACCCTCATCGGTGCCCTTGTCTTCACCAGTACACCAACACTAACTCGTGCCCTCACACTTACGCTAACCTTTAGGCATTGTCGTACCCTAACCAGTACCCTAATCCCTCTCCATTCCCTAACCCTAACCCTAACCCGAATCCTAACACTGACCCTCACCGAAACCTTACCCTCACCCGTGCCCTAATCTTAACCAGGACACCAAGACTAACTGGTGCCCTCACACGTACGCTAACACTAAACCGCAGCGGTACCCTAACCTGTACCCTAATCCCTCTCCATTCCCTAACCCTAACCCTAACCTGAAACCTAACCATGACACTCACCCGAAACTTTACCCTCACCCGTGTCCTAATTTTAACCAGTACATCAACACTAACCCATGCCCTCTAACGTACGCTAACCCTAAGCCATTGCCGTACCCTAACCTGTACCCTAATCAATCCCCATTCCCTAACCCTAACCCTAACCCTAACCCTTAACGTGACCCTCTTCCGAGGCCTTACCCTCCCCCGTGCCCTAATCATAAGCAGTACACTAACACTAACTAGTGACCTCACACGTATGCTAAACCTTAAGCGTTGTGGTACCCTAAACTGTGCCCTGATATCTCCCCATTCCCTAACACTAACCCTAACCCGAATTCTATCCCTGACCCTCACCCAAAACCTTACCCTCACCCGTGCCCTAATCTTAACCAGGACACCAACACTAACTCGTGCCCTCACACGTACGCTAACCCTCAATCGTTGTCGTACCCTAAACTGTACCCTAATCCCTCCCCATTCCCTAACCCTAACCCTAACACGAATCCTAACCCTGACCCTCACCTGAAGCCTTACCCTCACCCGTGCCCTAATCTTAACCAGGACACTAACACTAACCCTTGCCCTCACACGAACGCTAACCCTTAAGCACTGTCGTACCCTAAGCTGTATCCTAATCCCTCTGCATTCCTTAACCCTATCCCTAACACGAATCCGAACCCTGACCCTCACCCGAAGCCTTACCCTCACCCGTGCCCTAATCTTAACCAGGACACCAACACTAACTCGTGCCCTCACACGTACGCTAAACCTTAAGCGTTGTCGTACCCTAAATTGTACCCTAATCCCTTCCCATTCCTTAACCCTAACCCTAACCCGATCCCTAAACCTGACCCACTTCCGATTCCCTACCCTAACCAATGCCTTAATCTTAACCAGTACACAAACACTAACTCATGCCCTCAAACGTACGCTAACCCTTAAGCATTGTCGTACCCTATCCTGTATCCTGATCCCTCCCCATTCCCTAACCCTAACCCTAAGCGAAACCCTGAACGTGACCCTTTTCCGAGGCCTTACCCTCATCGGTGCCCTTGTCTTAACCAGTACACCAACACTAACTCGTGCCCTCACACTTACGCTAACCCTTAAGCACTGTCGTACCCTAACCTGTGCCCTAATCCCTCTCCATTAACTAACCCTAACCCTAACCCGAATCCTAACCCTGACCCTCACCCGAAACATTACCCTCACCCGTTCCCTAATCTTAAACAGGACACCAAGACTAACTCGTGCCCTCACACGTACGATAACACTAAACCGCAGCGGTACCCTAACCTTTACCCTAATCCCTCTCCATTCCCTAACCCTAGCCCTAACCTTAAACCTAACCATGACACTCACCCGAAACTTTACCCTCACCCGTGTCCTAATTTTAACCAGTACATCAACACTAACCCATGGCCTCTAACGTACGCTAAACCTAAGCGATTGCTGTACCCTAACCTGTACCCTAATCAATCCCCATTCCCTAACCCTAACCCTAACCCTAACCCTTAACGTGAACCTCTTCCGAGGCCTTACCCTCACCCGTGCCCTAATCGTAAGCAGCACACTAACACTAACTAGTGACCTCACACGTGTGCTAAACCTTAAGCGTTGTGGTACCCTAAACTGTGCCCTAATATCTCCCCATTCCCTAACCCTAACCCTAACCCGAATTCTATCCCTGACCCTCACCCGAAACCTTACCCTCACCCGTGCCCTAATCTTAACCAGGACACCAAGAATAACTCGTGCCCTCACACGTACGCTAACCCTTAATCGTTGTCATACCCTAAACTGTACCCTAATCCCTCCCCATTCCCTAACCATAACCCTAACCCGAATCCTAACCCTGACCCTCACCTGAAGCATTACCCTCACCCGTGCCCTAATCTTAACCAGGACACTAACACTACCTCTTGCCCTCACACGAACGCTAGCCCTTAAGCACTGTCGTACCCTAAGCTGTACCCTAATCCCTCTGCATTCCTTAACCCTAACCCTAACACGAATCCTAACCCTGACCCTCACCCGAAGCCTTACCCTCACCCGTGCCTTAATCTTAACCAGGACACCAACACTAACTCGTGCCCTCACACGTACGCTAAACCTTAAGCGTTGTCGTACCCTAAATTGTACCCTAATCCCTCCCCATTCCTTAACCCTAACCCTAACCCCATCCCTAAACCTGACCCACTTCCGATGCCCTACCCTAACCAATTCCCTAATCTTAACCAGTACACAAACACTAACTCATGCCCTCAAACGTACGCTAACCCTTAAGCTTTGTCGTACCCTATCCTGTACCCTAATCCCTCCCCATTCCCTAACCCTAACCCTAATCGAAACCCTGTACGTGACCCTTTTCCGAGGCCTTACCCTCATTGGTTCCCTTGTCTAACCAGTACACCAACACTAACTCGTGCCCTCACACTTACGCTAACCCTTAGGCATTTTCGTACCCTAACCAGTACCCTAATCCCTATCCATTCCCTAACCCTAACCCTAACCCGAATCCTAACCCTGACCCTCACCCGAAACCTTACCCTCACCCGTGCCCTAATCTTAACCAGGACACCAAGACTAACTCGTGCCCTCACTCGTATGCTAACACTAAACCGCAGCGGTACCCTAACATGTACCCTGATCCCTCTCCATTCCCTAACCCTAACCCTAACCTGAAACCTATCCATGACACTCACCCGAAACTTTACCATCACCCGTGTGCTAATTTTAACCAGTACATCAACACTAACCCATGCCCTCTAACGTACGCTAACCCTAAGCCATTGCCGTACCCTAACCTGTACCCTAATCAATCCCCATTCCCTAACCCTAACCATAACCCTAACCCTTAACGTGACCCTCTTCCGAGGCCTTACCCTCACCCGTGCCCTAATCGTAAGCAGTACACTAACACTAACTAGTGACCTCACGTACGCTAAACCTTAAGCGTTGTGGTACCCTAAACTGTGCCCTAATATCTCCCCATTCCCTAACCCTAACCCTAACCCGAATCCTAACCCTGACCCTCACCTGAAGCCTTACCCTCACCCGTTCCCTAATCTTAACCAGGACACTAACACTAACCCTTGCCCTCACACGAACGCTAACCCTTAAGCACTGTCGTACCCTAAGCTGTACCCTAATCCCTCTGCATTCCTTAACCCTATCCCTAACACGAATCCTAACCCTGACCCTCACCCGAAGCCTTACCCTCACCCGTGCCCTAATCTTAACCAGGACACCAACACTAACTCGTGCCCTCACACGTACGCTAAACCTTAAGCGTTGTCGTACCCTAAATTGTACCCTAATCCCTCCCCATTCCTTAACCCTAACCCTAACCCGATCCCTAAACCTGACCCACTTCCGATGCCCTACCCTAACCAATGCCCTAATCTTAACCAGTACACAAACACTAACTAATGCCCTCAAACGTACGCTAACCCTTAAGCATTGTCGTACCCTATACTGTATCCTAATCCCTCCCCATTCCCTAACCCTAACCCTAAGCGAAACCCTGAACGTGACCCTTTTCGAGGCCTTACCCTCATCGGTGCCCTTGTCTTAACCAGTACACCAACACTAACTCGTGCCCTCACACTTACGCTAACCCTTAAGCATTGCCGTACCCTAACCTGTGCCCTAATCCCTCTCCATTACCTAACCCTAACCCTAACACGAATCCTAACCCTGACCCTCACCGGAAACCTTACCCTCACCCGTGCCCTAAAGTTAAGCAGGACACCAACACTAACTCGTGCCCTCACACGTACGCTAACCCTTAATCGTTGTCGTACCCTAAACTGTACCCTAATCCCTCCCCATTCCCTAACCCTAACCCTAACAGGAATCCTAACCCTGACCCTCACCCGAAGCCTTACCCTCACCCGTGCCCTAATCTTAACCAGGACACCAACACTAACTCGTGCCCTCACACGTACGCTAAACCTTAAGCGTTGTCGTACCCTAAATTGTACCCTAATCCCTCCCCATTCCTTAACCCTAACCCTAACCCGATCCCTAAACCTGACCCACTTCCGATGCCCTACCCTAACCAATGCCCTAATCTTAACCAGTACACAAACACTAACTCATGCCCTCAAACGTACGCTAACCCTTAAGAATTGTCGTATCCTATCCTGTATCCTAATCCCTCCCCATTCCCTAACCCTAACCCTAAGCGAAACCCTGAACGTGACCCTTTTCCGAGGCCTTACCCTCATCGGTGCCCTTGTCTTAACCAGTACACCAACACTAACTCGTGCCCTCACACTTACGCTAACCCTTAAGCATTGTCGTACACTAACCTGTACCCTAATCCCTCTCCATTACCTAACCCTAACCCTATTCCGAATCCTAACCCTGACCCTCACCCGAAACCTTACCCTCACCCGTGCCCTAATCTTAACCAGGACACCAAGACTAACTCGTGCCCTCACACGTATGCTAACAGTAAACCGCAGCGGTACCCTAACCTGTACCCTAATCCCTCTCCATTCCCGAACCCTAACCCTAACCTGAAACCTAACCATGACACTCACCCGAAACTTTACCCTCACCCATGTCCTAATTTTAAACAGTACATCAACACTAACCCATGCCCTCTAACGTACGCTAACCCTAAGCCATTGCCGTACCCTAACCTGTACCCTAATCAATCCCCATTCCCTAACACTAACCCTAACCCTAACCCTTAACATGACCCTCTTCCGAGGCCTTACCCTCACCCGTGCCCTAATCGTATGCAGTACACTAACACTAACTAGTGACCTCACACGTATGCTAAACCTTAAGCGTTGTGGTACCCTAAACTGTGCCCTAATATCCCCCCATTCCCTAACCCTAACCCTAAGCGAAACCCTGAACGTGACCCTTTTCCGAGGCCTTACCCTCATCGGTGCCCTTGTCTTAACCAGTACACCAACACTAACTCGTGCCCTCACACTTACGCAAACCTTTAGGCATTGTCGTACCCTAACCAGTACCCTAATACCTCTCCATTCCCTAACCCTAACCCTAACCCGAATCCTAACCCTGACTCTCACCCGAAGCCTTATCCTCACCCGTGCCCTAATCTTAACCAGGACACAAAGACTAACTCGTGCCCTCACACGTACGCTAACACTAAACCGCAGCGGTACCCTAACCCGTACACTAATCCCTCTCGATTCCCTAACCCTAACCCTAACCTGAAACCTATCCATGACACTCACCCGAAACTTTACCATCACCCGTGTGCTAATTTTAACCAGTACATCAACACTAACCCATGCCCTCTAACGTACGCTAACCCTAAGCCATTGCCGTACCCTAACCTGTACCCTAATCAATCCCCATTCCCTAACCCTAACCCTAACCCTAACCCTTAACGTGACCCTCTTCCGAGGCCTTACCCTCCCCCATGCCCTAATCGTAAGCAGTACACTAACACTCCCTAGTGACCTCACACGTACGCTAAACCTTAAGTGTTGTGGTACCCTAAACTGTGCCCTAATATCTCCCCATTCGCTAACACTAACCCTAACCCGAATTCTATCCCTGACCCTCACCCGAAACCTTACCCTCACCCGTGCCCTAATCTTAACCAGGACACCAACACTAACTTGTGCCCTCACACGTACTCTAACCCTTAATCGTTGTCGTACCCTAAACTGTACCCTAATCCCTCCCCATTCCCTAACCCTAACCCTAACACGAATCCTAACCCTGACCCTCACATGAAGCCTTACCCTCACCCGTGCCCTAATCTTAACCAGGACACTAACACTAACCCTTGCCCTCACACGAACGCTAACCCTTAAGCATTGTCGTTCCCTAAGCTGTACCCTAATCCCTCTGCATTCCTTAACCCTATCCGTAACACGAATCCTAACCCTGACCCTCACCCGAAGCCTTACCATCACCCGTGCCCTAATCTTAACTAGGACACCAACACTAACTCGTGCCCTCACACGTACGCTAAACCTTAAGCGTTGTCGTACCCTAAATTGTACCCTAATCCCTCCACATTCCTTAACCCTAACCCTAACCCGATCCCTAAACCTGACCCACTTCCGATGCCCTACCCTAAGCAATGCCTTAATCTTAACCAGTACACAAACACTAACTCATGCCCTCAAACGTACGCTAACCCTTAAGCATTGTCGTACCCTATCCTGTATCCTAATCCCTCCCCATTCCCTAACCCTAACCCTAAGCGAAACCCTGAACGTGACCCTTTTCCGAGGCCTTACCCTCATCGGTGCCCTTGTCATAACCAGTACACCAACACTAACTCGTGCCCTCACACTTACGCTAACCCTTAGGCATTGTCGTACCCTAACCAGTACCCTAATCCCTCTCCATTCCCTAACCCTAACCCTAACCCGAATCCTAACCCTGACCCTCACCCGAAACCTTACACTCACCCGTGCCCTAATCTTAACCAGGACACCAAGACTAACTCGTGCCTTCACACGTACGCTAACACTAAACCGCAGCGGTACCCTAACCCGTACACTAATCCCTCTCGATTCCCTAACCCTAACCCTAACCTGAAACCTATCCATGACACTCACCCGAAACTTTACCATCACCCGTGTGCTAATTTTAACCAGTACATCAACACTAACCCATGCCCTCTAACGTACGCTAACCCTAAGCCATTGCCGTACCCTAACCTGTACCCTAATCAATCCCCATTCCCTAACCCTAACCCTAACCCTAACCCTTAACGTGACCCTCTTCCAAGGCCTTACCCTCCCCCGTGCCCTAATCGTAAGCAGTACACTAACACTCCCTAGTGACCTCACACGTACGCTAAACCTTAAGTGTTGTGGTACCCTAAACTGTGCCCTAATATCTCCCCATTCGCTAACACTAACCCTAACTCGAATTCTATCCCTGACCCTCACCCGAAACCTTACCCTCACCCGTGCCTTAATCTTAACCAGGACACCAACACTAACTTGTGCCCTCACACGTACTCTAACCCTTAATCGTTGTCGTACCCTAAACTGTACCCTAATCCCTCCCCATTCCCTAACCCTAACCCTAACACGAATCCTAACCCTGACCCTCACCTGAAGCCTTACCCTCACCCGTGCCCTAATCTTAACCAGGACACTAACACTAACCCTTGCCCTCACACGAACGCTAACCCTTAAGCACTGTCGTACCCTAAGCTGTATCCTAATCCCTCTGCATTCCTTAACCCTATACCTAACACGAATCCGAACCCTGACCCTCACCCGAAGCCTTACCCTCACCCGTGCCCTAATCTTAACCAGGACACCAACACTAACTCGTGCCCTCACACGTACGCTAAACCTTAAGCGTTGTCGTACCCTAAATTGTACCCTAATCCCTCCCCATTCCTTAACCCTAACCCTAACCCGATCCATAAACCTGACCCACTTCCGATGCCCTACCCTAACCAATGCCTTAATCTTAACCAGTACACAAACACTAACTCATGCCCTCAAACGTACGCTAACCCTTAAGCATTGTCGTACCCTATCCTGTATCCTGATCCCTCCCCATTCCCTAACCCTAACCCTAAGCGAAACCCTGAACGTGACCCTTTTCCGAGGCCTTACACTCATCGGTGCCCTTGTCTTAACCAGTACACCAACACTAACTCGTGCCCTCACACTTACGCTAACCCTTAAGCACTGTCGTACCCTAACCTGTGCCCTAATCCCTCTCCATTACCTAACCCTAACCCTAACCCGAATCCTAACCCTGACCCTCACCCGAAACATTACCCTCACCCGTTCCCTAATCTTAAACAGGACACCAAGACTAACTCGTGCCCTCACACGTACGCTAACACTAAACCGCAGCGGTACCCTAACCTTTACCCTAATCCCTCTCCATTCCCTAACCCTAGCCCTAACCTGAAACCTAACCATGACACTCACCCGAAACTTTACCCTCACCCGTGTCCTAATTTTAACCAGTACATCAACACTAACCCATGGCCTCTAACGTACGCTAAACCTAAGCGATTGCTGTACCCTAACCTGTACCAGAATCAATCCCCATTCCCTAACCCTAACCCTAACCCTAACCCTTAACGTGACCCTCTTCCGAGGCCTTACCCTCACCCGTGCCCTAATCGTAAGCAGCACACTAACACTAACTAGTGACCTCACACGTGTGCTAAACCTTAAGCGTTGTGGTACCCTAAACTGTGCCCTAATATCTCCCCATTCCCTAACCCTAACCCTAACCCGAATTCTATCCCTGACCCTCACCCGAAACCTTACCCTCACCCGTGCCCTAATCTTAACCAGGACACCAAGAATATCTCGTGCCCTCACACCTACGCTAACCCTTAATCGTTGTCATACCCTAAACTGTACCCTAATCCCTCCCCATTCCCTAACCCTAACCCTAACCCGAATCCTAACCCTGACCCTCACCTGAAGCCTTACCCTCACCCGTGCCCTAATCTTAACCAGGACACTAACACTACCACTTGCCCTCACACGAACGCTAACCCTTAAGCACTGTCGTACCCTAAGCTGTACCCTAATCCCTCTGCATTCCTTAACCCTAACCCTAACACGAATCCTAACCCTGACCCTCACCCGAAGCCTTACCCTCACCCGTGCCTTAATCTTAACCAGGACACCAACAATAACTCGTGCCCTCACACGTACGCTAAACCTTAAGCGTTGTCGTACCCTAAATTGTACCCTAATCCCTCCCCATTCCTTAAGCCTAACCCTAACCCCATCCCTAAACCTGACCCACTTCCGATGCCCTACCCTAACCAATGCCCTAATCTTAACCAGTACACAAACACTAACTCATTCCCTCAAACGTACGCTAACCCTTAAGCTTTGTCGTACCCTATCCTGTACCCTAATCCCTCCCCATTCCCTAACCCTAACCCTAAGCGAAACCCTGAACGTGACCCTTTTCCGAGGCCTTACCCTCATCGGTGCCCTTGTCTTAACCAGTACACCAACATTAACTCGTGCCCTCACACTTACGCTAACCCTTAAGCATTGTCGTACCCTAACCTGTACCCTAATCCCTCTCCATTACCTAACCCTAACCCTATTCCGAATCCTAACCCTGACCCTCACCCGAAACCTTACCCTCACCCGTGCCCTAATCTTAACCAGGACACCAAGACTAAGTCGTGCCCTCACACGTATGCTAACAGTAAACCGCAGCGGTACCCTAACCTGTACCCTAATCCCTCTCCATTCCCGAACCCTAACCCTAACCTGAAACCTAACCATGACACTCACCCGAAACTTTACCCTCACCCATGTCCTAATTTTAACCAGTACATCAACACTAACCCATGCCCTCTAACGTACGCTAACCCTAAGCCATTGCCGTACCCTAACCTGTACCCTAATCAATCCCCATTCCCTAACACTAACCCTAACCCTAACCCTTAACATGACCCTCTTCCGAGGCCTTACCCTCACCCGTGCCCTAATCGTAAGCAGTACACTAACACTAACTAGTGACCTCACACGTATGCTAAACCTTAAGCGTTGTGGTACCCTAAACTGTGCCCTAATATCCCCCCATTCCCCAACCCTAACCCTAAGCGAAACCCTGAACGTGACCCTTTTCCAAGGCCTTACCCTCATCGGTGCCCTTGTCTTAACCAGTACACCAACACTAACTCGTGCCCTCACACTTACGCAAACCTTTAGGTATTGTCGTACACTAACCAGTACTCTAATACCTCTCCATTCCCTAACCCTAACCCTAACCCGAATCCTAACCCTGACTCTCACCCGAAGCCTTATCCTCACCCGTGCCCTAATCTTAACCAGGACACAAAGACTAACTCGTGCCCTCACACGTACGCTAACACTAAACCGCAGCGGTACCCTAACCCGTACACTAATCCCTCTCGATTCCCTAACCCTAACCCTAACCTGAAACCTATCCATGACACTCACCCGAAACTTTACCATCACCCGTGTGCTAATTTTAACCAGTACATCAACACTAACCCATGGCCTCTAACGTACGCTAACCCTAAGCCATTGCCGTACCCTAACCTGTACCCTAATCAATCCCCATTCCCTAACCCTAACCCTAACCCTAACCCTTAACGTGACCCTCTTCCGAGGCCTTACCCTCCCCCGTGCCCTAATCGTAAGCAGTACACTAACACCCCCTAGTGACCTCACACGTACGCTAAACCTTAAGTGTTGTGGTACCCTAAACTGTGCCCTAATATGTCCCCATTCGCTAACACTAACCCTAACCCGAATTCTATCCCTGACCATCACCCGAAACCTTACCCTCACCCGGGCCCTAATCTTAACCAGGACACCAACACTAACTAGTGACCTCACGTACGCTAAACCTTAAGCGTTGTGGTACCCTAAACTGTGCCCTAATATCTCCCCTTTCCCTAACCCTAACCCTAACCCGAATCCTAACCCTGAACCTCACCTGAATCCTTACCCTCAACCGTGCCCTAATCTTAACCAGGACACTAACACTAACACTTGCCCTCACACGAACGCTAACCCTTAAGCACTGTCGTTCCCTAAACTGTACCATAATCCCTCTGCATTCCTTAACCCTAACCCTAACACGAATCCTAACCCTGACCCTCACCCGAAGCCTTACCCTCACCCGTGCCCTAATCTTAACCAGGACACCAACACTAACTCGTGCCCTCACACGTACGCTAAACCTTAATCGTTGTCGTACCCTAAATTGTAACCTAATCCCTCCCCATTCCTTAACCCTAACCCTAACCCCATCCCTAAACCTGACCCACTTCCGATGCCCTACCCTAACCAATGCCCTAAACTTAACCAGTACACAAACACTAACTTTTGCCCTCAAACGTAGTCTAACCCTTAAGCATTGTCGTACCCTATCCTGTACCCTAATCCCTCCCCATTCCCTAACCCTAACCCTAAGAGAAACCCTGAACGTGACCCTTTTCCGAGGCCTTACCCTCATCGGTGCCCTTGTCTTAACCAGTACACCAACACTAACTCGTGCCCTCACACTTACGCTAACCCTTAAGCATTGTCGTACCCTAACCTGTACCCTAATCCCTCTCCATTCCCTAACCCTAACCCTAACCCGAATCCTAACCCTGACCCTCACCCGAAACCTTACCCTCACCCGTGCCCTAATCTTAACCAGGACACCAAGACTAACTCGTGCCCTCACACGTACGCTAACACTAAACCGCAGCGGTACCCTAACCTGTACCCTAATCCCTCTCCATTCCCTCACCCTAACCCTAACCTGAAACCTAACCATGACACTCACCCGAAACTTTACCCTCACCCGTGTTCTAATTTTAACCAGTACATCAACACTAACCCATGCCCTGTAACGTACGCTAACCCTAAGCCATTGCCGTACCCTAACCTGTACCCTAATCAATCCCCATTAACTAACCCTAACCCTAACCCTAACCCTTAACGTGACCCTCTTCCGAGGCCTTACCCTCCCCCGTGCCCTAATCGTAAGCAGTACACTAACACTAACTAGTGACCTCACACTTATGCTAAACCTTAAGCGTTGTGGTACCCTAAACTGTGCCCTAATATCTCCCCATTCACTAACACTAACCCTAACCCGAATTCTATCCCTGACCCTCACCCACAACCTTACCCTCACCCGTGCCCTAATCTTAACCAGGACACCAACACTAACTCGTGCCCTCACACGTACGATAACCGTTAATCGTTGTCGTACCCTAAACTGTACCCTAATCCCTCCCCATTCCCTAACCCTAACCCTAACACGAATCC
The DNA here is from genome assembly GCA_036417435.1 of Inia geoffrensis. NCBI lineage: Eukaryota > Metazoa > Chordata > Mammalia > Artiodactyla > Iniidae > Inia > Inia geoffrensis. The sequence goes on from JAZAQT010000847.1 coordinate 259,614, forward strand.
TAACCCTGACCCTCACCTGAAGCCTTACCCTCACCCGTGCCCTAATCTTAACCAGGACACTAACACTAACCCTTGCCCTCACACGAACGCTAACCCTTAAGCACTGTCGTACCCTAAGCTGTATCCTAATCCCTCTGCATTCCTTAACCCTATCCCTAACACGAATCCGAACCCTGACCCTCACCCGAAGCCTTACCCTCACCCGTGCCCTAATCTTAACCAGGACACCAACACTAACTCGTGCCCTCACACGTACGCTAAACCTTAAGCGTTGTCGTACCCTAAATTGTACCCTAATCCCTCCCCATTCCTTAACCCTAACCCTAACCCGATCCCTAAACCTGACCCACTTCCGATTCCCTACCCTAACCAATGCCTTAATCTTAACCAGTACACAAACACTAACTCATGCCCTCAAACGTACGCTAACCCTTAAGCATTGTCGTACCCTATCCTGTATCCTGATCCCTCCCCATTCCCTAACCCTAACCCTAAGCGAAACCCTGAACGTGACCCTTTTCCGAGGCCTTACCCTCATCGGTGCCCTTGTCTTAACCAGTACACCAACACTAACTCGTGCCCTCACACTTACGCTAACCCTTAAGCACTGTCGTACCCTAACCTGTGCCCTAATCCCTCTCCATTACCTAACCCTAACCCTAACCCGAATCCTAACCCTGACCCTCACCCGAAACATTACCCTCACCCGTTCCCTAATCTTAAACAGGACACCAAGACTAACTCGTGCCCTCACACGTACGCTAACACTAAACCGCAGCGGTACCCGAACCTTTACCCTAATCCCTCTCCATTCCCTAACCCTAGCCCTAACCTGAAACCTAACCATGACACTCACCCGAAACTTTACCCTCACCCGTGTCCTAATTTTAACCAGTACATCAACACTAACCCATGGCCTCTAACGTACGCTAAACCTAAGCGATTGCTGTACCCTAACCTGTACCCTAATCAATCCCCATTCCCTAACCCTAACCCTAACCCTAACCCTTAACGTGACCCTCTTCCGAGGCCTTACCCTCACCCGTGCCCTAATCGTAAGCAGCACACTAACACTAACTAGTGACCTCACGTACGCTAAACCTTAAGCGTTGTGGTACCCTAAACTGTGACCTAATATCTCCCCATTCCCTAACCCTAACCCTAACCCGAATCCTAACCCTGACCCTCACCTGAAGCCTTACCCTCACCCGTGCCCTAATCTTAAACAGGACACCAACACTAACTCGTGCCCTCACACGTACGCTAACCCTTAATCGTTGTCGTACCCTAAACTGTACCCTAATCCCTCCCCATTCCCTAACCCTAACCCTAACACGAATTCTAAACCTGACCCTCACCTGAAGCCTTACCCTCACCCGTGCCCTAATCTTAACCAGGACACTAACACTAACGCTTGCCCTCACACGAACGCTAACCCTTAAGCACTGTCGTACCCTAAGCTGTACCCTAATCCCTCTGCATTCCTTAACCCTATCCCTAACACGAATCCTAACCCTGACCCTCACCCGAAGCCTTACCCTCACCCGTGCCCTAAACTTAAGCAGGACACCAACACTAACTCGTGCCCTCACACGTACGCTAACCCTTAATCGTTGTCGTACCCTAAACTGTACCCTAATCACTCCCCATTCCCTAACCCTAACCCTAACACGAATCCTAACCCTGACCCTCACCGGAAACCTTACCCTCACCCGTGCCCTAAAGTTAAGCAGGACACCAACACTAACTCGTGCCCTCACACGTACGCTAACCCTTAATCGTTGTCGTACCCTAAACTGTACCCTAATCCCTCCCCATTCCCTAACCCTAACCCTAACAGGAATCGTAACCCTGACCCTCACCCGAAGCCTTACCCTCACCCGTGCCCTAATCTTAACCAGGACACCAACACTAACTCGTGCCCTCACACGTACGCTAAACCTTAAGCGTTGTCGTACCCTAAATTGTACCCTAATCCCTCCCCATTCCTTAACCCTAACCCTAACCCCATCCCTAAATCTGACCCACTTCCGATGCCCTACCCTAACCAATGCCCTAATCTTAACCAGTACACAAACACTAACTCATGCCCTCAAACGTACGCTAACCCTTAAGAATTGTCGTATCCTATCCTGTATCCTAATCCCTCCCCATTCCCTAACCCTAACCCTAAGCGAAACCCTGAACGTGACCCTTTTCCGAGGCCTTACCCTCATCGGTGCCCTTGTCTTAACCAGTACACCAACACTAACTCGTGCCCTCACACTTACGCTAACCCTTAAGCATTGTCGTACCCTAACCTGTACCCTAATCCCTCTCCATTACCTAACCCTAACCCTATTCCGAATCCTAACCCTGACTCTCACCCGAAACCTTACCCTCACCCGTGCCCTAATCTTAACCAGGACACCAAGACTAACTCGTGCCCTCACACGTATGCTAACAGTAAACCGCAGCGGTACCCTAACCTGTACCCTAATCCCTCTCCATTCCCTTACCCTAACCCTAACCTGAAACCTAACCATGACACTCACCCGAAACTTTACCCTCACCCATGTCCTAATTTTAACCAGTACATCAACACTAACCCATGCCCTCTAACGTACGCTAACCCTAAGCCATTGCCGTACCCTAACCTGTACCCTAATCAATCCCCATTCCCTAACACTAACCCTAACCCTAAACCTTAACATGACCCTCTTCCGAGGCCTTACCCTCACCCGTGCCCTAATCGTAAGCAGTACACTAACACTAACTAGTGACCTCACACGTATGCTAAACCTTAAGCGTTGTGGTACCCTAAACTGTGCCCTAATATCCCCCCATTCCCTAACCCTAACCCTAAGCGAAACCCTGAACGTGACCCTTTTCCGAGGCCTTACCCTCATCGGTGCCCTTGTCTTAACCAGTACACCAACACTAACTCGTGCCCTCACACTTACGCAAACCTTTAGGCATTGTTGTACCCTAACCAGTACCCTAATACCTCTCCATTCCCTAACCCTAACCCTAACCCGAATCCTAACCCTGACTCTCACCCGAAGCCTTATCCTCACCCGTGCCCTAATCTTAACCAGGACACAAAGACTAACTCGTGCCCTCACACGTACGCTAACACTAAACCGCAGCGGTACCCTAACCCGTACACTAATCCCTCTCGATTCCCTAACCCTAACCCTAACCTGAAACCTATCCATGACACTCACCCGAAACTTTACCATCACTCGTGTGCTAATTTTAAGCAGTACATCAACACTAACCCATGCCCTCTAACGTACGCTAACCCTAAGCCATTGCCGTACCCTAACCTGTACCCTAATCAATCCCCATTCCCTAACCCTAACCCTAACCCTAACCCTTAACGTGACCCTCTTCCGAGGCCTTACCCTCCCCCGTGCCCTAATCGTAAGCAGTACACTAACACTCCCTAGTGACCTCACACGTACGCTAAACCTTAAGTGTTGTGGTACCCTAAACTGTGCCCTAATATCTCCCCATTCGCTAACACTAACCCTAACCCGAATTCTATCCCTGACCCTCACCCGAAACCTTACCCTCACCCGTGCCCTAATCTTAACCAGGACACCAACACTAACTTGTGCCCTCACACGTACTCTAACCCTTAATCGTTGTCGTACCCTAAACTGTACCCTAATCCCTCCCCATTCCCTAACCCTAACCCTAACACGAATCCTAACCCTGACCCTCACATGAAGCCTTACCCTCACCCGTGCCCTAATCTTAACCAGGACACTAACACTAACCCTTGCCCTCACACGAACGCTAACCCTTAAGCATTGTCGTTCCCTAAGCTGTACCCTAATCCCTCTGCATTCCTTAACCCTAACCCTAACACGAATCCTAACCCTGACCCTCACCCGAAGCCTTACCCTCACCCGTGCCCTAATCTTAACCAGGACACCAACACTAACTCGTGCTCTCACACGTATGCTAAACCTTAATCGTTGTCGTACCCTAAATTGTAACCTAATCGCTCCCCATTCCTTAACCCTAACCCTAACCCCATCCCTAAACCTGACCCACTTCCGATGCCCTACCCTAACCAATGCCCTAATCTTAACCAGTACACAAACACTAACTTATGCCCTCAAACGTAGTCTAACCCTTAAGCATTGTCGTACCCTATCCTGTACCCTAATCCCTCCCCATTCCCTAACCCTAACCCTAAGCGAAACCCTGAACGTGACTCTTTTCCGAGGCCTTACCCTCATCGGTGCCCTTGTCTTAACCAGTACACCAACACTAACTCGTGCCCTCACACTTACGCTAACCCTTAGGCATTGTCGTACCCTAACCAGTACCCTAATCCCTCTCCATTCCCTAACCCTAACCCTAACCCGAATCCTAACCCTGACCCTCACAAGAAGCCTTACTCTAACCCGTGCCCTAATCTTAACCAGGACCCCAAAACTAACTCGTGCCCTCACACGTACGCTAACACTAAACCGCAGCGGTACCCTAACCTGTACCCTAATCCCTCTCCATTCCCTTACCCTAAACCTAACCTGAAACCTAACCATGACACTCACCCGAAATTTTACCATCACCCGTGTCCTAATTTTAACCAGTACATCAACACTAGCCCATGCCCTCTAACGTACGCTAACCCTAACCGATTGCCGAACCCTAACCTGTACCCTAATCAATCCCCATCCCCTAACCCTAACCCTAACCCTAACCCTTAACGTGACCCTCTTCCGAGGCCTTACCCTGCCCCGTGCCCTAATCGTAAGCAGTACACTAACACTAACTAGTGACCTCACACGTACGCTAAACCTTAAGTGTTGTGGTACCCTAAACTGTGCCCTAATATCTCCCCATTCCCTAACCCTAACCCTAACCCGAATCCTAACCCTGACCCTAACCTGAAGCCTTACCCTCACCCGTGCCCTAATCTTAACCAGGACACTAACACTAAACCTTGCCCTCACACGAACACTAACCCTTAAGCACTGTCGTACCCTAAGCTGTACCCTAATCCCTCTGCATTCCTTAACCCTAACCCTAACACGAATCCTAACCCTGACCCTCACCCGAAGCCTTACCCTCACCCGTGCCCTAATCTTAACCAGGACACCAACACTAACTCGTGCCCTCACACGTACGCTAAACCTTAAGCGTTGTCGTACCCTAAATTGTAACCTAATCCCTCCCCATTCCTTAACCCTAACCCTAACCCCATCCCTCAACCTGACCCACTTCCGATGTCCTACCCTAACCAATGCCCTAAACTTAACCAGTACACAAACACTAACTTATGCCCTCAAACGTACGCTAACCCTTAAGCTTTGTCGTACCCTATCCTGTACCCTAATCCCTCCCCATTCCCTAACCCTAACCCTAAGCGAAACCCTGAAGGTGACCCTTTTCCGAGGCCTTACCCTCATCGGTGCCCTTGTCTTAACCAGTACACCAACACTAACTCGTGCCCTCACACTTACGCTAACACTTAGGCATTGTCGTACCCTAACCAGTACCCTAATCCCTCTCCATTCCCTAACCCTAACCCTAACCCGAATCCTAACCCTGACCCTCACACGAAACCTTACCCTCACCTGTGCCCTAATCTTAACCAGGACACCAAGACTAACTCGTGCCCTCACACGTACGCTAACACTAAACCGCAGCGGTATCCTAACCTGTACCCTAATCCCTCTCCATTCCCTAACCTTAACCCTAACCTGAAACCTATCCATGACACTCACCCGAAACTTTACCATCACCCGTGTGCTAATTTTAACCAGTACATCAGCACTAACCCATGCCCTCTAACGTACGCTAACCTTAAGCCATTGCCGTACCCTAACCTGTACCCTAATCAATCCTCATTCCCTAACCCTAACCCTAACCCTAACCCTTAACGTGACCCTCTTCCGAGACCTTACCCTCACCCGTGCCCTAATCGTAAGCAGTACACTAACACTAACTATTGACCTCACACGTATGCTAAACCTTAAGCGTTGTGGTACCCTAAACTGTGACCTAATATCTCCCCATTCCCTAACCCTAACCCTAACCCGAATTCTATCCCTGACCCTCACCCGAAACCTTACCCTCACGCTTGCCCTAATCTTAACCAGGACACTAACACTAACCCTTGCCCTCACACGAACGCTAACCCTTAAGCACTGTCGTACCCTAAGCTGTACCCTAATCCCTCTGCATTCCTTAACCCTAACCCTAACACGAATCCTAACCCTGACCCTCACCGGAAGCCTTACCCTCACCCGTGCCCTAATCTTAACCAGGACACCAACACTAACTCGTGCCCTCACACGTATACTAAACCTTAAGCGTTGTCGTACCCTAAATTGTACCCTAATCCCTCCCCATTCCTTAACCCTAACCCTAACCCAATCCCTAAACCTGACCCACTTCCGATGCCCTACCCTAACCGATGCCCTAATCTTAACCAGTACACAGACATTAACTCATGCCCACAAAAGTACGCTAACCCTTAAGCATTGTCGTACCCTATCCTGTACCCTAATCCCTCCCCATTCCCTAACCCTAACCCTAAGCGAAACCCTGAACGTGACCCTTTTCCGAGGCCTTACCCTCATCGGTGCCCTTGTCTTAACCAGTACACCAACACTAACTCGTGCCCTCACACTTACGCTAACGCTTAAGCATTGTCGTACTGTAACCTGTACACTAATCCCTCTCCATTCCCTAACCCTAACCCTAACCCGAATCCTAACCCTTACCCTCACCCGAAACCTTACCCTCACCCGTGCCCTAATCTTAACCAGGACACCAAGACTAACTCCTGCCCTCACACGTACGCTAACACTAAACCGCAGCGTTACCCTAACCTGTACCCTAATCCCTCTCCATTCCCTAACCCTAAACCTAACCTGAAACCTAAACATGACACTCACCCGAAACTTTACCATCACCCGTGTCCTAATTTTAACCAGTACATCAACACTAGCCCATGCCCTCTAACGTACGCTATCCCTAAGCCATTGCCGTACCCTAACCTGTACCCTAATCAATCCCCATTCCCTAACCCTAACCCTAACCCTAACCCTAACCCTTAACGTGACCCTCTTCCGAGGCCTTATCCTCACCCGTGCCCTAATCGTAAGCAGTACACTAACACTAACTAGTGACCTCACACGTACGCTAAACCTTAAGCGTTGTGGTACCCTAAATTGTGCCCTAATATCTCCCCTTTCCCTAACCCTAACCCTAACCCGAATCCTAACCCTGACCCTCACCTGAAGCCTTACCCTCACCCGTGCCCTAATCTTAACCAGGACACTAACACTAACCCTTGCCCTCACACGAACGCTAACCCTTAAGCACTGTCGTACCCTAAGCTCTACCCTAATCCCTCTGCATTCCTTAACCCTAACCCTAACACGAATCCTAACCCTGACCCTCACCCGAAGCCTTACCCTCACCCGTGCCCTAAACTTAACCAGGACACCAACACTACCTCGTGCCCTCACACGTACGCTAAACCTTAAGCGTTGTCGTACCCTAAATTGTACCCTAATCCCTCCCCATTCCTTAACCCTAACCCTAACCCCATCCCTAAACCTGACCCACTTCCGATGCCCTACCCTAACCAATGCCCTAATCTTAACCAGTACACAAACTCTAACTCATGCCCTCAAAAGTATGCTTACCCTTAAGCATTGTCGTACCGTATCCTGTACCCTAATCCCTCCCCATTCCCTAACCCTAACGCTAAGCGAAACCCTGAACGTGACCCTTTTCCGAGGCCTAACCCTCATCGGTGCCCTTGTCTTAACCAGTACACCAACACTAACTCGTGCCCTCACACTTACGCTAACCATTAAGCATTGTCGTACCCTAACCTGTACCCTAATCCCTCTCCATTCCCTAACCCTAACCCTAACCCGAATCCTAACCCTGACCCTCACCCGAAACCTTACCCTCACCCGTGCCCTAATCTTAACCAGGACACCAAGATTAACTCGTGCCCTCACACGTACGCTATCACTAAACCGCAGCGGTACCCTAACCTGTACCCTAATCCCTCTCCATTCCCTAACCTTAACCCTAACCTGAAACCTATCCATGACACTCACCCGAAACTTTACCATCACCCGTGTGCTAATTTTAACCAGTACATCAACACTAACCCATGCCCTCTAACGTACGCTAACCCTAAGCCTTTGCCATACCCTAACCTGTACCCTAATCAATCCCCATTCCCTAACCCTAACCCTAACCCTAACCCTTAAAGTGACCCTCTTCCGAGGCCTTACCCTCACCCGTGCCCTAATCGTAAGCAGTACATTAACACTAACTAGTGACCTCACACGTATGCTAAACCTTAAGCGTTGTGGTACCCTAAACTGTGCCCTAATATCTCCCCATTCCCTAACCCTAACCCTAACCCGAATTCTATCCCTGACCCTCACCCGAAACCTTACCCTCACCCGTGCCCTAATCTTAACCAGGACACCAACACTAACTCGTGCCCTCACACGTACGCTAACCCTTAATCGTTGTCGTACCCTAAACTGTACCCTAATCCCTCCCCATTCCCTAACCCTAACCCTAACACGAATCCTAACCCTGACCCTCACCTGAAGCCTTACCCTCACCCGTGCCCTAATCTTAACCAGGACACCAACACTATCTCGTGCCCTCACACGTACGCTAAACCTTAAGCGTTGTCGTACCCTAAATAGTACCCTAATCCCTCCCCATTCCTTAACCCTAACCCTAACCCCATCCCTAAACCTGACCCATTTCCGATGCCCTACCCTAACCAATGCCCTAATCTTAACCAGTACACAAACACTAACTCATGCCCTCAAAAGTACGCTAACCCTTAAGCATTGTCGTACCCTATCCTGTACCCTAATCCCTCCACATTCCCTAACCCTAACCCTAAGCGAAACCCTGAACGTGACCCTTTTCCGAGGCCTTACCCTCATCGGTGCCCTTGTCTTAACCAGTACACCAACACTAACTCGTGCCCTCACACTTACGCTAACCCTTAAGAATTGTCGTACCGTAACCTGTACCCTAATCCCTCTCCATTCCCTAACCCTAACCCTAACCCGAATCCTAACCCTGACCTTCACCCGAAACCTTACCCTCACCCATGCCCTAATCTTAACCAGGACACCAAGACTAACTCGTGCCCTCAAACGTACGCTAACACTAAACCACAGCGGTACCTTAACCTGTACCCTAATCCCTCTCCATTCCCTAACCCTAACGCTAACCTGAAACCTAACCATGACACTCACCCGAAACTTTACCCTCACCCGAGTCCTAATTTTAACCAGTACATGAACACTAACCCATGCCCTCTAACGTACGCTAACCCTAAGCCATTGCCGTACCCTAACCTGTACCCTAATCAATCCCCATTCCCTAACCCTAACCCTAACCCTAACCCTTAACGTGACCCTCTTCCGAGGCCTTACCCTCCCCGTGCCCTAATCGTAAGCAGTACACTAACACTAACTAGTGACCTCACAGGTACGCTAAACCTTAAGCGTTGTGGTACCCTAAACTGTGTCCTAATATCTCCCCATTCCCTACTCCTAACCCTAACCCGAATCCTAACCCTGACCCTCACCGAAACCTTACCCTCACCCGTGCCCTAATCTTAACCTGGACACCAAGACTAACTAGTGCCCTCACACGTACGCTAACACTAAACTGCAGCGGTATCCTAACCTGTACCCTAATCCCTCTCCATTCCCTACCCCTAACCCTAACCTGAAACCTAACCATGACACTCACCCGAAACTTTACACTCACCCGTGTCCTAATTTTAACCAGTACATCAACACTAACCCATGCCCTCTAACGTACGCTAACCCTAAGCCATTGCCGTACCCTAACCTGTACCCTAATCAATCCCCATTCCCTAACCCTAACCCTTAACGTGATCCTCTTCCGAGGCCTTACCTTCACCCGTGCCCTAATCTTAACCAGGACACTAACACTAACACTTGCCCTCACATGAACGCTAACCCTTAAGCACTATCGTACCCTAAGCTGTACCCTAATCCCTCTGCATTCCTTAACCCTAACCCTAACACGAATCCTAACACTGACCCTCACCCGAAGCCTTACCCTCACCCGTGCCTTAACCTTAACCAGGACACCAACACTAACTCGTGCCCTCACACGTACGCTAAACCTTAATCGTTGTCGTACCCTAAATTGTAACCTAATCCCTCCCCATTCCTTAACCCTAACCCTAACCCCATCCCTAAACCTGACCCACTTCCGATGCCCTACCCTAAACAATGCTCTAATCTTAACCAGTACACAAACACTAACTCATGCCCTCAAACGTACGCTAACCCTTAAGCTTTGTCGTACCCTATCCTGTACCCTAATCCCTCCCCATTCCCTAACCCTAACCCTAAGCGAAACCCTGAACGTGACCCTTTTCCGAGGCCTTACCCTCATCGGTGCCCTTGTCTTAACCAGTAAACCAACACTAACTCGTGCCCTCACACTTACGCTAACCCTTAGGCATTGTCGTACCCTAACCAGTACCCTAATCACTCTCCATTCCCTAACCCTAACCCTAACCCGAATCCTAACCCTGACCCTCACCCGAAACCTTACCCTCACCCGTTCCCTAATCTTAACCAGGATACCAAGACCAACTCGTGCCCTCACACATACGCTAACACTAAACTGCAGCGGTACCCTAACCTGTACCCTAATCCGTCTCCATTACCTAACCCTAACCCTAACCTGAAACCTATCCATGACACTCACCCGAAAGTTTACCGTCACGCGTGTGCTAATTTTAACCAGTACATCAACACTAACCCATGCCCTCTAACGTATGCTAACCCTAAGCCATTGCCGAACCCTAACCTGTACGCTAATCAATCCCCATTCCCTAACCCTAACCCTAACCCTAACCCTTAACGTGACCCTCTTCCGAGGCCTTACCCTCCCCCGTGCCCTAATCGTATGCAGTACACTAACACTAACTAGTGACCTCACACGTATGCTGAACCTTAAGCGTTGTGGTACCCTAAACTGTGCCCTAATATCTCCCCATTCCCTAACCCTAACCCTAACCCGAATTCTATCCCTGACCCTCACCCGAAACCTTACCCTCACCCGTGCCCTAATCTTAACCAAGACACCAACACTAATTCGTGCCCTCACACGTACGCTAACCCTTATTCGTTGTCGTACCCTAAACTGTACCCTAATCCCTCCCCATTCCCTAACCCTAACCCTAACCCAAATTCTAACCCTGACCCTCACCGGAAGCCTTACCCTAACCCGTGCCCTAATCTTAATCAGGACACCAACACTAACTCGTGCCCTCACACTTACGCTAAACCTTAAGCGTTGTCGTACCCTAAATTGTAACCAAATCCCTCCCCATCCCTTAACCCTAACCCTAACCCCATCCCTAAACCTGACCCATTTCCGATGCCCTACCCTAACCAATGCCATAATCTTAACGAGTACACAAACACTAACTCATGCCCTCAAAAGTACGCTAACCCTTAAGCATTGTCGTACCCTATCCTGTACCCTAATCCCTCCACATTCCCTAACCCTAACCCTAAGCGAAACCCTGAACGTGACCCTTTTCCGAGGCCTTACCCTCATCGGTGCCCTTGTCTTAACCAGTACACCAACACTAACTCGTGCCCTCAAACTTACGCTAAACCTTAAGCATTGTCGTACCCTAACCTGTACCCTAATCCCTCTCCATTCCCTAACCCTAACCCTAACCCGATTCCTATCCCTGACCCTCACCCGAAACCTTACCCTCACCCGTGCCCTAATCTTAACCAGGACACCAAGACTAACTCGTGCCCTCAAACATACGCTAACACTAAACCACAGCGGTACCTTAACCTGTACCCTAATCCCTCTCCATTCCCTAACCCTAACGCTAACCTGAAACCTAACCATGACACTCACCCGAAACTTTACCCTCACCCGAGTCTTAATTTTAACCAGTACATCAACACTAACCCATGCCCTCTAACGTACGCTAACCCTAAGCCATTGCCGTACCCTAACCTGTACCCTAATCAATCCCCATTCCCTAACCCTAACCCTAACCCTAACCCTTAACGTGACCCTCTTCCGAGGCCTTACCCTCACCGTCCCCTAATCGTAAGCAGTACACTAACACTAACTAGTGACCTCACAGGTGCGCTAAACCTTAAGCGTTGTGGTACCCTAAACTGTGTCCTAATATCTCCCCATTCCCTAATCCTAACCCTAACCCGAATCCTAACCCTGACCCTCACCTGAAGCCTTACCTTCACCCGTGCCCTAATCTTAACCAGGACACTAACACTAACCCTTGCCCTCACACGAACGCTAACCCTTAAGCACTATCGTACCATAAGCTGTACCCTAATCCCTCTGCATTCCTTAACCCTAACCCTAACACGAATCCTAACCCTGACCCTCCCCGAAACCTTACCCTCACCCGTGCCCTAATCTTAACCAGGACACCAACACTAACTCGTGCCCTCACACGTACGCTAACACTAAACTGCAGCGGTATCCTAACCTGTACCCTAATCCCTCTCCATTCCCTAACCCTAACCCTAACCTGAAACCTAACCATGACACTCACCCGAAAGTTTACCCTCACCCGTGTCCTAATTTTAACCAGTACATCAACACTAACCCGTGCCCTCTAACGTACGCTAACCCTAAGCCATTGCCGTACCCTAACCTGTACCCTAATCAATCCCCATTCCCTAACCCTAACCCTTAACGTGACCCTCTTCCGAGGCCTTACCCTCACCCGTGCCCTAATCGTAAGCAGTACACTAACACTAACTAGTGACCTCACAGGTACGCTAAACCTTAAGCGTTGTGGTACCCTAAACTGTGTCCTAATATCTCCCCATTCCCTAATCCTAACCCTAACCCGAATCCTAACCCTGACCCTCACCTGAAGCCTTACCCTCACCCGTGCCCTAATCTTAACCAGGACACTAACACTAACCCTTACCCTCACACGAACGCTAACCCTTAAGCACTATCGTACCCTAAGCTGAACCCTAATCCCTCTGCATTCCTTAACCCTAACCCTAACCCCATCCCTAAACCTGACCCACTTCCGATGTCCTACCCTAAACAATGCTCTAATCTTAACCAGTACACAAACACTAACTCATGCCCTCAAACGTACGCTAACCCTTAAGCTTTGTCGTACCCTATCCTGTACCCTAATTCCTCCCCATTCCCTAACCCTAACCCTAAGAGAAACCCTGAACGTGACCCTTTTCCGAGGCCTTACCCTCATCGGTGCCCTTGTCTTAACCAGTAAACCAACACTAACTCGTGCCCTCACACTTACGCTAACCCTTATGCTTTGTCGTACCCTAACCAGTACCCTAATCACTCTCCATTCCCTAACCCTAACCCTAACCCGAAACCTAACCCTGACCCTCGCCCGAAACCTTACCCTCACCCGTACCCTAATCTTAACCAGGACACCAAGACTAACTCGTGCCCTCACACGTACGCTAACACTAAACCGCAGCGGTACCCTAACCTGTACCCTAATCCGTCTCCATTCCCTAACCCTAACCCTAACCTGAAACCTATCCATGACACTCACCCGAAACTTTTGCGTCACGCGTGTGCTAATTTTAACCAGTTCATCAACACTAACCCATGCCCTCTAACGTACGCTAACCCTAAGCCATTGCCGTACCCTAACCTGTACGCTAATCAATCCCCATTCCCTAACCCTAACCCTAACCCTAACCCTTAACGTGACCCACTTCCGAGGCCTTACCCTCCCCCGTGCCCTAATCGTAAGCAGTACACTAACACTAACTAGTGACCTCACACGTATGCTAAACCTTAAGCGTTGTGGTACCCTAAACTGTGCCCTAATATCTCCCCATTCCCTAACCCTAACCCTAACCCGAATTCTATCCCTGACCCTCACCCGAAGCCTTACCCTCACCCGTGCCCTAATCTTAACCAGGACACCAACACTAACTCGTGCCCTCACACGTACGCTAAACCTTAAGCGTTGTCGTACCCTAAATTGTAACCTAATCCCTCCCCATTCCTTAACCCTAACCCTAACCCCTTCCCTAAACCTGACCCACTTCCGATGCCCTACCCTAACCAATGCCCTAAACTTAACCAGTACACAAACTCTAACTCATGCCCTCAAAAGTACGCTAACCCTTAAGCATTGTCGTACCCTATCCTGTACCCTAATCCCTACCCATTCCCTAACCCTAACCCTAACCAGAATCCTAACCCTGACCCTCACCCGAAGCCTTACCCCCACCCGTGCCCTAATCTTAACCAGGACACCAAGACTAACTCGTGCCCTCACACGTACGCTAACAGTAAACTGCAGCGGTACCCTAACCTGTATCCTAATGCCTCTCCATTCCATAACCCTAACCCTAACCTGAAACCTAATCATGACACTCACCCGAAACTTTACCATCATCCGTGTCCTAATTTTAACCAGTACATCAACACTAACCCATGCCCTCTAACGTACGCTAACCCTAAGCCATTGCCGTACCCTAACCTGTACCCTAATCAATCCCCATTCCCTAACCCTAACCCTAACCCTAACCCTTAACGTGACCCTCTTCCGAGGCCTTACCCTCACCCGTGCCCTAATCGTAAGCAGTACACTAACACTAACTAGTGACCTCACAGGTACGCTAAACCTTAAGCGTTGTGGAACCCTAAACTGTGTCCTAATATCACCCCACTCCCTAACCCTAACCCTAACCTGAAACCTAACCATGACACTCACCTGAAGCCTTACCCTCACCCGTGCCCTAATCTTAACCAGGACACTAACACTAACCCTTGCCCTCACACGAACGCTAACCCTTAAGCACTATCGTACCCTAAGCTGTACCCTAATCCCTCTGCATTCCTTAACCCTAACCCTAAAACGAATCCTAACCCTGACCCTCACCCGAAGCCTTACCCTCACCCGTGCCCTAACTTTAACCAGGACACCAACACTAACTCGTGCCCTCACACGTACGCTAAACCTTAAGCTTTGTCGTACCCTAAATTGTACCCTAATCCCTCCACATTCCTTAACCCTAACCCTAACCCCATCCCTAATCCTGACCCACTTCCGATGCCCTACCCTAACCAATGCCCTAATCTTAACCAGTACACAAACACTAACTCATGCCCTCAAAAGTACGCTAACCCTTAAGCATTGTCGTACCCTATCCTGTACCCTAATCCCTCCCCATTCCCTAACCCTAACCCTAAGCGAAACCCTGAACGTGACCCTTTTCCGATGCCTTACCCTCATCGGTGCCCTTGTCTTAACCAGTACACCAACACTAATTCGTGCCCTCACACTTACGCTAAACCTTAAGCATTGTCGTACCCTAACCTGTACCCTAATCCCTCTCCATTCCCTAACCCTAACCCTAACCTGAAACCTAACCATGACACTCACCCGAAACTTTACCCTCACCCGTGTCCTAATTTTTACCAGTACATCAACACTAACCCATGCCCTCTAACGTACGCTAACCCTAAGCCATTGCCGTACTCTAACATGTACCCTAATCAATCCCCATTCCCTAACCCTAACCCTAAGCGAAACCCTGAACGTGACCCTTTTCCTAGGCCTTACCCTCATCGGTGCCCTTGTCTTAACCAGTACACCAACACTAACTCGTGCTCTCACCCTTACGCTAACCCTTAAGCACTGTCGTTCCCTAACCTGTACCCTAATCCCTCTGCATTCCTTAACCCTAACCCTAACACGAATCCTAACCCTGACCCTCACCCGAAGCCTTACCCTCACCCGTGCCCTAATCTTAACCAGGACACCAACGCTCACTGGTGCTCTCAAACGTACGCTAAACCTTAAGCGTTGTCGTACCCTAAATTGTACCCTAATCCCTCCCCATTCCTTAACCCTAACGCTAACCCCATCCCTAAACCTGACTCACCTCCGATGCCCTACCCAAACCTATGCCCTAATCATAACCAGTACACAAACACTAACTCATGCCCTCAAACGTACGCTAACCCTTAAGCATTGTCGTACCCTATCCTGTACCCTAATCCCTCCCCATTCCCTAACCCTAACCCTAAGCGAAACCCTGAACGTGACCCTTTTCCGAGGCCTTACCCTCATCGGTGCCCTTGTCTTAACCAGTACACCAACACTAACTCGTTCCCTCACACTTACGCTAACCCTTAAGCATTGTCGTACCCTAACCTGTACCCTCATCCCTCTCCATTCCCTAACCCTAACCCTAACCAGAATCCTAACCCTGACCCTCACCCGAAGCCTTACCCTCACCAGTGCCCTAATCTTAACCAGGACACCAAGACTAACTCGTGCCCTCACACGTACGCTAACACTAAACCGCAGCGGTACCCTAACCTGTACCCTAATCCCTCTCCATTCCCTAACCCTAACCCTAACCTGAAACCCAACCATGAGACTCACCCGAAACTTTACCCTCACCCGTGTCCTAATTTTAACCAGTACATCAACACTAACCCATACCCTCTAACGTACGCTAACCCTAAGCCATTGCCGTACCCTAATCTGTACCCTAATCAATCCCCATTCCCTAACCCTAACCCTAACCCTAACACTTAACGTGACCCTCTTCCGAGGCCTTACCCTCACCCGTGCCCTAATCGTAAGCAGTACACCAACACTAACTAGTGACCTCACACGTACGCTAAACCTTAAGCGTTGTGGTACCCTAAACTGTGCCCTAATATCTCCCCATTCCCTAACCCTAACCCTAACCCGAATTCTATCCCTGACCCTCACCCGAAACCTTACCCTCACCCGTGCCCTAATCTTAACCAGGAAACCAACACTAACTCGTTCCCTCACACGTACGCTAACCCTTAATCGTTGTCGTACCCTAAACTGTACCCTAATCCCTCCCCATTCCCTAACCCTAACCCGAATCCTAAACCTGACCCTCACCTGAAGCCTTACCCTCACCCGTGCCCTAATCTTAACCAGGACACTAACACTAACCCTTGCCCTCACACGAACGCTAACCCTTAAGCACTATCGTACCCTAAGCTGTACCCTAATCCCTCTGCATTCCTTAACCCTAACCCTAACACGAATGCTAACCCTGACCCTCACCCGAAGCCTTACCCTCACCAGTGCCCTAATCTTAACCAGGACACTAAGACTAACCCTTGCCCTCACACGAACGCTCACCCTTAAGCGCTGTCGTACCCTAAGCTGTACCCTAATCCCTCTGCATTCCTCAACCCTAACCCTAACACGAATCCTAACCCTGACCCCCACCCGAAGCCTTACCCTCACCCGTGCCCTAATCTTAACGAGGACACCAACACTAACTTGTGCCCTCACACGTACGCTAAACCTTAAGCGTTGTCGTACCCTAAATTGTACCCTAATCCCTCCCCATTCCTTAACCCTAACCCTAACCCCATCCCTAAACATGACCCACTTCCGATGCCCTAACCTAACCAATGCCCTAATCTTAACCAGTACACAAACACTAACTCATGTCCTCAAAAGTACGCTAACCCTTAAGCATTGTCGTACCCTAACCTGTACCCTAATCAATCCCCATTCCCTATCCCTAACCCTAAGCGAAACACTGAACGTGACCCTTTTCCGAGGCCTTACCCTCATCGGTGCCCTTGTCTTAACCAGTAAACCAACACTAACTCGTGCCCTCACACGAACGCTAACCCTTAAGCACTATCGTACCCTAAGCTGTACCCTAAAGCCTCTGCATTCCTTAACCCTAACCCTAACACGAATCCTAACCCTGACCCTCACCCGAAGCCTTACCCTCACCCCTGCCCTAATCTTAACCAGGAAACTAACACTAACTTGTGCCCTCACACGTACGCTAACCCTTAAGCATTGTCGTACCCTAAACTGTACCCTAATCCCTCTCCATTCCCTAACCCTAACCCTAACCCGAATCCTAACCCTGACCCTCACCCGAAACCTTACCCTCACCCGTGCCCTAATCTTAACCAGGACACCAAGACTAACTCGTGCCCTCACACGTACGCTAACACTAAACCGCAGCGGTACCCTAACCTGTACCCTAATCCCTCTCCATTCCCTAACCCTAACCCTAACCTGAAACCTAACCATGAGTCTCACCCGAAACTTTACCCTCACCCGTTTCCTAATTTTAACCAGTACATCAACACTAACCCATACCCTCTAACGTACGCTAACCCTAAGCCATTGCCGTACCCTAATCTGTACCCTAATCAATCCCCATTCCCTAACCCTAACCCTAACCCTAACCCTTAACGTGACCCTCTTCCGAGGCCTTACCCTCACCCGTGCCCTAATCGTAAGCAGTACACTAACACTAACTAGTGACCTCACACGTACGCAAAACTTTAAGCGTTGTGGTACCCTAAACTGTGCCCTAATATCTCCCCATTCCCTAACCCTAACCATAACCCGTATTCTATCCCTGGCCCTCACCCGAAACCATACCCTCACCCGTGCCCTAATCTTAACCAGGACACCAACACTAACTCGTTCCCTCACAAGTACGCTAACCCTTAATCGTTGTTGTACCCTAAACTGTACCCTAATCCGTCCCCATTCCCTAACCCTAACCCGAATCCTAACCCTGAACCTCACCTGAAGCCTTACCCTCACCCGTGCCCTAATCTTAACCAGGACACTAACACTAACGCTTGCCCTCACACGAGCGCTAACCCTTAAGAACTGTCGTACCCTAAGCTGTACCCTAATCCCTCTGCATTCCTTAACCTTAAGCCTAACACGAATCCTAACTGTGACCCTCACCCGAAGCCTTACCCTCACCCGTGCCCTAATCTTAACCAGGACACCAACACTAACTCGTGCCCTCACATGTACGCTAAACCTTAAGTGTTGTCGTACCCTAAATTGTACTCTAATCCCTCCCCATTCCTTAACCCTAACCGTAACCCCATCCCTAAACCTGACCCACCTCCGATGCCCTACCCTAACCTATGCCCTAATCTTAACCAGTACACAAACACTAACTCATGCCCTCAAACGTACGCTAACCCTTAAGCATTGTCGTACCCTATCCTGTACCCTTATCCCTCCCCATTCCCTAACCCTAACCCTAAGCGAAACCCTGAACGTGACCCTTTTCCGAGGCCTTACCCTCATCGGTGCCCTTGTCTTAACCAGTACACCAACACTAACTCGTGCCCTCACACTTATGCTAACCCTTAAGCATTGTCGTAGCCTAACCTGTACCCTAATCCCTCTCCATTCCCTAACCCTAACCCTAACCCGAATCCTAACCCTGACCCTCACCCGAAGCCTTACCCTAACCCGTGCCCTAATCTTAACCAGTACACCAACACTAACTCGTGCCCTCACACGTACGCTAACACTAAACGGCAGCGGTACCCTAACCTGTACCCTAAGCCCTCTCCATTCCCTAACCCTAACCCTAACCTGAAACCTAACCATGACACTCACCCGAAACTTTACCCTCACCCGTGTCCTAATTTTAACCAGTATATCAACACTAACCCATGGCCCCTAACGTACGCTAAACCTAAGCGATTGGTGTACCCTAACCTGTACCCTAATCAATCCCCATTCCCTAACCCTAACCCTAACACTAACCCTTAACGTGACCCTCTTCCGAGGCCTTACCCTCACCCGTGTCCTAATCGTAAGCAGCACACTAACACTAACTAGTGACCTCTCACGTGTGCTAAACCTTAAGCGTTGTGGTACCCTAAACTGTGCCCTAATATCTCCCCATTCCCTAACCCTAACCCTAACCCGAATTCTATCCCTGACCCTCACCCGAAACCTTACCCTCACCCGTGCCCTAATCTTAACCAGGACACCAAGAATAACTCGTGCCCTCACACGTACGCTAACCCTTAATCGTTGTCATACCCTAAACTGTACCCTAAACCCTCCCCATTCCCTAACCCTAACCCTAACCCGAATCCTAACCCTGACCCTCACCTGAAGCCTTACACTCACCCGTGCCCTAATCTTAACCAGGACACTAACACTAAACCTTGCCCTCACACGAACGCTAACCGTTAAGCACTATCGTACCCTAAGCTGTACCCTAATCCCTCTGCATTCCTTAACCCTAACCCTAACACGAATCCTAACCCTGACCCCCACCCGAAGCCTTACCCTCACCCGTGCCCTAATCTTAATCAGGACACTAACACTAAACCTTGCCCTCACACGAACGCTAACCGTTAAGCACTGTCGTACCCTAAGCTATACCCTAATCCCTCTGCATTCCTTAAACTTATCCCTAACACGAATCCTAACCCTGACCCTCACCCGAAGCCTTACCCTCACCCGTGCCCTAATCTTAACCAGGACACCAACACTAACTCGTGCCCTCACACGTACGCTAAACCTTAATCGTTGTCGTACCCTAAATTGTACCCTAATCCCTCCCCATTCCTTATCCCTAACCCTAACCCGATCCCTAAACCTGACCCACTTCCGATGCCCTACCCTAACCAATGCCCTAATCTTAACCAGTACACAAACACTAACTAATGCCCTCAAACGTACGCTAACCCTTAAGCATTGTCGTACCCTATCCTGTATCCTAATCCCTCCCCATTCCCTAACCCTAACCCTAAGCGAAACCCTGAACGTGACCCTTTTCGAGGCCTTACCCTCATCGGTGCCCTTGTCTTAACCAGTACACCAACACTAACTCGTGCCCTCACACTTACGCTAACCCTTAAGCATTGTCGTACCCTAACCTGTGCCCTAATCCCTCTCCATTCCCTAACCCTAACCCTAACACGAATCCTAACCCTGACCCTCACCGGAAACCTTACCCTCACCCGTGCCCTAAAGTTAAGCAGGACACCAACACTAACTCGTACCCTCACACGTACACTAACCCTTAATCGTTGTCGTACCCTAAACTGTACCCTAATCCCTCCCCATTCCCTAACCCTAACCCTAACAGGAATCCTAACCCTGACCCTCACCCGAAGCCTTACCCTCACCCGTGCCCTAATCTTAACCAGGACACCAACACTAACTCGTGCCCTCACACGTACGCTAAACCTTAAGCGTTGTCGTACCCTAAATTGTACCCTAATCCCTCCCCATTCCTTAACCTTAACCCTAACCCCATCCCTAAACCTGACCCACTTTCGATGCCCTACCCTAACCAATGCCCTAAACTTAACCAGTACACAAACACTAACTCTTGCCCTCAAACGTACGCTAACCGTTAAGAATTGTCGTATCCTATCCTGTATCCTAATCCCTCCCCATTCCCTAACCCTAACCCTAAGCGAAACCCTGAACGTGACCCTTTTCCGAGGCCTTACCCTCATCGGTGCCCTTGTCTTAACCAGTACACCAACACTAACTCGTGCCCTCACACTTACGCTAACCCTTAAGCATTGTCGTAACCTAACCTGTACCCTAATCCCTCTCCATTACCTAACCCTAACCCTATCCCGAATCCTAACCCTGACCCTCACCCGAAACCTTACCCTCACCCGTGCCCTAATCTTAACCAGGACACCAAGACTAACTCGTGCCCTCACACGTATGCTAACAGTAAACCGCAGCGGTACCCTAACCTGTACCCTAATCCCTCTCCATTCCCGAACCCTAACCCTAACCTGAAACCTAACCATGACACTCACCCGAAACTTTACCCTCACCCATGTCCTAATTTTAACCAGTACATCAACACTAACCCATGCCCTCTAACGTACGCTAACCCTAAGCCATTGCCGTACCCTAACCTGTACCCTAATCAATCCCCATTCCCTAACATTAACCCTAACCCTAACCCTTAACATGACCCTCTTCCGAGGCCTTACACTCACCCGTGCCCTAATCGTAAGCAGTACACTAACACTAACTAGTGACCTCACACGTATGCTAAACCTTAAGCGTTGTGGTACCCTAAACTGTGCCCTAATATCCCCCCATTCCCTAACCCTAACCCTAAGCGAAACCCTGAACGTGACACATTTCCGAGGCCTTACCCTCATCGGTGCCCTTGTCTTAACAAGTACACCAACACTAACTCGTGCCCTCACACTTACGCAAACCTTTAGGCATTGTCGTACCCTAACCAGTACCCTAATACCTCTCCATTCCCTAACCCTAACCCTAACCCGAATCCTAACCCTGACTCTCACCCGAAGCCTTATCCTCACCCGTGCCCTAATCTTAACCAGGACACAAAGACTAACTCGTGCCCTCACACGTACGCTAACACTAAACCGCAGCGGTACCCTAACCTGTACCCTAATCCCTCTCCATTCCCTAACCCTAAAACTAACCTGAAACCTAACCATGACACTCACCCGAAACTTTAACATCACCCGTGTCCTAATTTTAACCAGTACATCAACACTAACCCATGCCCTCTAACGTACGCTAACCCTAAGCCATTGCCGTACCCTAACCTGTACCCTAATCAATCCCCATTCCCTAACCCTAACCCTAACCCTAACCCTTAACGTGACCCTCTTCCGAGGCCTTACCCTCCCCCGTGCCCTAATCGTAAGCAGTACACTAACACTCCCTAGTGACCTCACACGTACGCTAAACCTTACGTGTTGTGGTACCCTAAACTGTGCCCTAATATCTCCCCATTCGCTAACACTAACCCTAACCCGAATTCTATCCCTGACCCTCACCCGAAACCTTACCCTCACCCGTGCCCTAATCTTAACCAGGACACCAACACTAACTAGTGACCTCACGTACGCTAAACCTTAAGCGTTGTGGTACCCTAAACTGTGCCCTAATATCTCCCCTTTCCCTAACCCTAACCCTAACCCGAATCCTAACCCTGAACCTCACCTGAATCCTTACCCTCAACCGTGCCCTAATCTTAACCAGGACACTAACACTAACACTTGCCCTCACACGAACGCTAACCCTTAAGCATTGTCGTTCCCTAAGCTGTACCCTAATCCCTCTGCATTCCTTAACCCTAACCCTAACATGAATCCTAACCCTGACCCTCACCCGAAGCCTTACCCTCACCCGTGCCCTAATCTTAACCAGGACACCAACACTAACTCGTGCCCTCACACGTACGCTAAACCTTAATCGTTGTCGTACCCTAAATTGTAACCTAATCCCTCCCCATTCCTTAACCCAAACCCTAACCCCATCCCTCAACCTGACCCACTTCCGATGTCCTACCCTAACCAATGCCCTAAACTTAACCAGTATACAAACACTAACTCATGCCCTCAAACGTACGCTAACCCTTAAGCTTTGTCGTACCCTATGCTGTACCCTAATCCCTCCCCATTCCCTAACTCTAACCCTAAGCGAAACCCTGAACGTGACCCTTTTCCTAGGTCTTACCCTCATCGGTGCCCTTGTCTTAACCAGTACACCAACACTAACTCGTGCCCTCACACTTACGCTAACCCTTAAGCATTGTCGTACCCTAACCTGTACCCTAATCAATCCCCATTCCCTATCCCTAACCCTAAGCGAAACACTGAACGTGACCCTTTTCCGAGGCCTTACCCTCATCGGTGCCCTTGTCTTAACCAGTACACCAACACTAACTCGTGCCCTCACACGAACGCTAACCCTTAAGCACTATCGTACCCTAAGCTGTACCCTAAAGCCTCTGCATTCCTTAACCCTAACCCTAACACGAATCCTAACCCTGACCCTCACCCGAAGCCTTACCCTCACCCCTGCCCTAATCTTAACCAGGAAACTAACACTAACTTGTGCCCTCACACGTACGCTAACCCTTAAGCATTGTCGTACCCTAAACTGTACCCTAATCCCTCTCCATTCCCTAACCCTAACCCTAACCCGAATCCTAACCCTGACCCTCACCCGAAACCTTACCCTCACCCGTGCCCTAATCTTAACCAGGACACCAAGACTAACTCGTGCCCTCACACGTACGCTAACACTAAACCGCAGCGGTACCCTAACCTGTACCCTAATCCCTCTCCATTCCCTAACCCTAACCCTAACCTGAAACCTAACCATGAGACTCACCCGAAACTTTACCCTCACCCGTGTCCTAATTTTAACCAGTACATCAACACTAACCCATACCCTCTAACGTACGCTAACCCTAAGCCATTGCCGTACCCTAATCTGTACCCTAATCAATCCCCATTCCCTAACCCTAACCCTAACCCTAACCCTTAACGTGACCCTCTTCCGAGGCCTTACCCTCACCCGTGCCCTAATCGTAAGCAGTACACTAACACTAACTAGTGACCTCACACGTACGCAAAACTTTAAGCGTTGTGGTACCCTAAACTGTGCCCTAATATCTCCCCATTCCCTAACCCTAACCATAACCCGTATTCTATCCCTGGCCCTCACCCGAAACCATACCCTCACCCGTGCCCTAATCTTAACCAGGACACCAACACTAACTCGTTCCCTCACAAGTACGCTAACCCTTAATCGTTGTTGTACCCTAAACTGTACCCTAATCCGTCCCCATTCCCTAACCCTAACCCGAATCCTAACCCTGACCCTCACCTGAAGCCTTACCCTCACCCGTGCCCTAATCTTAACCAGGACACTAACACTAACGCTTGCCCTCACACGAGCGCTAACCCTTAAGAACTGTTGTACCCTAAGCTGTACCCTAATCCCTCTGCATTCCTTAACCTTAAGCCTAACACGAATCCTAACTGTGACCCTCACCCGAAGCCTTACCCTCACCCGTGCCCTAATCTTAACCAGGACACCAACACTAACTCGTGCCCTCACATGTACGCTAAACCTTAAGTGTTGTCGTACCCTAAATTGTACTCTAATCCCTCCCCATTCCTTAACCCTAACCGTAACCCCATCCCTAAACCTGACCCACCTCCGATGCCCTACCCTAACCTATGCCCTAATCTTAACCAGTACACAAACACTAACTCATGCCCTCAAACGTACGCTAACCCTTAAGCATTGTCGTACCCTATCCTGTACCCTTATCCCTCCCCATTCCCTAACCCTAACCCTAAGCGAAACCCTGAACGTGACCCTTTTCCGAGGCCTTACCCTCATCGGTGCCCTTGTCTTAACCAGTACACCAACACTAACTCGTGCCCTCACACTTATGCTAACCCTTAAGCATTGTCGTAGCCTAACCTGTACCCTAATCCCTCTCCATTCCCTAACCCTAACCCTAACCCGAATCCTAACCCTGACCCTCACCCGAAGCCTTACCCTAACCCGTGCCCTAATCTTAACCAGTACACCAACACTAACTCGTGCCCTCACACGTACGCTAACACTAAACGGCAGCGGTACCCTAACCTGTACCCTAAGCCCTCTCCATTCCCTAACCCTAACCCTAACCTGAAACCTAACCATGACACTCACCCGAAACTTTACCCTCACCCGTGTCCTAATTTTAACCAGTACATCAACACTAACCCATGGCCTCTAACGTACGCTAAACCTAAGCGATTGGTGTACCCTAACCTGTACCCTAATCAATCCCCATTCCCTAACCCTAACCCTAACACTAACCCTTAACGTGACCCTCTTCCGAGGCCTTACCCTCACCCGTGCCCTAATCGTAAGCAGCACACTAACACTAACTAGTGACCTCTCACGTGTGCTAAACCTTAAGCGTTGTGGTACCCTAAACTGTGCCCTAATATCTCCCCATTCCCTAACCCTAACCCTAACCCGAATTCTATCCCTGACCCTCACCCGAAACCTTACCCTCACCCGTGCCCTAATCTTAACCAGGACACCAAGAATAACTCGTGCCCTCACACGTACGCTAACCCTTAATCGTTGTCATACCCTAAACTGTACCCTAAACCCTCCCCATTCCCTAACCCTAACCCTAACCCGAATCCTAACCCTGACCCTCACCTGAAGCCTTACACTCACCCGTGCCCTAATCTTAACCAGGACACTAACACTAAACCTTGCCCTCACACGAACGCTAACCGTTAAGCACTATCGTACCCTAAGCTGTACCCTAATCCCTCTGCATTCCTTAACCCTAACCCTAACACGAATCCTAACCCTGACCCCCACCCGAAGCCTTACCCTCACCCGTGCCCTAATCTTAATCAGGACACTAACACTAAACCTTGCCCTCACACGAACGCTAACCGTTAAGCACTGTCGTACCCTAAGCTGTACCCTAATCCCTCTGCATTCCTTAACCCTAACCCTAACACGAATCCTAACCCTGACCTTCACCCGAAGCCTTACCCTCACCCGTGCCCTAATCTTAACCAGGACACTAACACTAAACCTTGCCCTCACACGAACGCTAACCCTTAAGCGCTGTCGTACCCTAAGCTGTACCCTAATCCCTCTGCATTCCTTAACCTTAACCCTAACACGAATCCTAACCCTGACCCTCACCCGAAGCCTTAACCTCACCCGTGCCCTAATCTTAACGAGGACACCAACACTAACTTGTGCCCTCACACGTACGCTAAACCTTAAGCGTTGTCGTACCCTAAATTTTAACCTAATCCCTCCCCATTCCTTAACCCTAACACTAACCCCATCCCTAAACCTGACCCACTTCCGATGCCCTACCCTAACCAATGACCTAATCTTAACCAGTACACAAACACTAACTCATGCCCTCAAAAGTACGCTAACCCTTAAGCATTGTCGTACCCTATCCTGTACCCTAATCCCTCCCCATTCCCTAACCCTAACCCTAAGCGAAACCCTGAACGTGACCCTTTTCCGAGACCTTACCCTCATCGGTGCCCTTGTCTTAACCAGTACACCAACACTAACTCGTGCCCTCACACGTTCGCTAACCCTTAAACATTGTCGTTCCCTAACCTGTACCTTAATCCCTCTCCATTCCCTAACCCTAACCCTAACCCGAATCCTAAACCTGACCCTCACCCGAAACCTTACCCTCACCCATGCCCTAATCTTAACCAGGACACCAAGACTAACTCGTGCCCTCACACGTACGCCAACACTAAACCGCAGCGGTACCCTAACCTGTACCCTAATCCCTCTCCATTCCCTAACCCTAACCCTAACCTGAAACCTAACCATGACACTCACCCGAAACTTTACCCTCACCCGTGTCCTAATTTTAACCAGTACATCAACACTAACCCATGCCCTCTAATGTACGCTAACCCTAAGCCAATGCCGTACCCTAACCTGTACCCTAATCAATCCCCATTCCATAACCCTAACCATAACCCTAACCCTTAACGTGACCCTCTTCCGAGGCCTTACCCTCACCCGTGCCCTAATCGTAAGCAGTACACTAACACTAACTAGTGACCTCACACGTACGCTAAACCTTAAGCGTTGTGGTACCCTAAACTGTGCCCTAATATCTCCCCATTCCCTAACCCTAACCCTAACCCGAATTCTATCCCTGACCCTCACCCGAAACCTTACCCTCAACCGTGCCCTAATCTTAACCAGGACACCAACACTAACTCGTGCCCTCACATGTACGCTAACCCTTAATCATTGTCGTACCCTAAACTGTACCCTAATCCCTCCCCATTCCCTAACCCTAACCCGAATCCTAACCCTGACCCTCACCTGAAGCCTTACCCTCACCCGTGCCCTAATCTTAACCAGGACACTAACACTAACCCTTGCCCTCACACGAACGCTAACCCTTAAGCACTGTCGTACCCTAAGCTGTACCCTAATCCCTCTGCATTCCTTAACCTTAACCCTAACACGAATCCTAATTCTGACCCTCACCCGAAGCCTTACCCTCACCCGTGCCCTAATCTTAACCAGGACACCAACACTAACTCGTGCCCTCACACGTACGCTAAACCTTAAGCGTTGTCGTACCCTAAATTGTACCCTAATCCCTCCCCATTCCTTAACCCTAACCCTAACCAAATCCCTAAACCTGACCCACTTCCGATGCCCTACCCAAACCAATGCCTTAATCTTAACCAGTACACAAACACTAACTCATGCCCTCAAACGTACGCTAACCCTTAAGCATTGTCGTACACTATCCTGTACCCTTATCCCTCCCCATTCCCTAACCCTAACCCTAACCCGAATTCTATCCCTGACCCTCACCCGAAACCTTACCCTCACCCGTGCCCTAATCTTAACCAGTACACCAACACTAACTCGTGCTCTCACACGTACGCTAACCCTTAATCGTTGTCGTACCCTAAACTGTACCCTAATCACTCCCCATTCCCTAACCCTAACCCTAACCCCAATCCTAACCCTTACCCTCACCTGAAGCCTTACCCTCACCCGTGCCCTAATCTTAACCAGGACACTAACACTAACCCTTGCTCTCACACGAACGCTAACCCTTAAGCACTATCGTACCGTAAGCTGTACCCTAATCCCTCTGCATTCCTTAACCCTAACCCTAACAAGAATCCTAACCCTGACCCTCACCCGAAGCCTTTCCCTCACCCGTGCCCTAATCTTCACCAAGACGCTAACACTA
This sequence comes from Inia geoffrensis, assembly GCA_036417435.1. Taxonomy (NCBI): domain Eukaryota; kingdom Metazoa; phylum Chordata; class Mammalia; order Artiodactyla; family Iniidae; genus Inia; species Inia geoffrensis. The sequence continues at coordinate 288,023 of JAZAQT010000847.1, forward strand.
ACCCTTGCCCTCACACGAACGCTAACCCTTAAGCGCTGTCGTACCCTAAGCTGTACCCTAATCCCTCTGCATTCCTTAACCCTAACCCTAAGACGAATCCTAACCCTGACCCTCACCCGAAGCCTTACCTTCACCCGTGCCCTAATCTTAACGAGGACACCAACACTAACTTGTGCCCTCACACGTACGCTAAACCTTAAGCGTTGTCGTACCCTAACTTGTACCCTAATCCCTCCCCATTCCTTAACCCTAACCCTAACCCCATCCCTAAACCTGACCCACTTCCGATGCCCTACCCTAACCAATGCCCTAATCTTAACCAGTACACAAACACTAACTCATGCCCTCAAAAGTAAGCTAACCCTTAAGCATTGTCGTACCCTATCCTGTACCCTAATCTCTCCCCATTCCCTAACCCTAACCCTAAGCGAAACACTGAACGTGACCGTTTTCCGAGACCTTACCCTCATCGGTGCCCTTGTCTTAACCAGTACACCAACACTAACTCATGCCCTCACACTTACGCTAAACCTTAAGCATTGTCGTACCCTAACCTGTACCCTAATCCCTCTCCATTCCCTAACCCTAACCCTAACCCGAATCCTAACCCTGACCCTCACCCGAAGCCTTAACCTCACCCGTGCCCTAAACTTAACCAGGACACCAAGACTAACTCGTGCCCTCACACGTACGCTAACACTAAACTGCAGCGGTACCCTAACCTGTACCCTAATCCCTCTCCATTCCCTAACCCTAACCCTAACCTGACACCTAACCATGAGACTCACCCGAAACTTTACCCTCACCCGTGTCCTAATTTTAACCAGTACATCAACACTAACCCATACCCTCTAACGTACGCTAACCCTAAGCCATTGCCGTACCCTAATCTGTACCCTAATCAATCCCCATTCCCTAACCCTAACCCTAACCCTAACCCTTAACGTGACCCTCTTCCGAGGCCTTACCCTCACCCGTGCCCTAATCGTAAGCAGTACACTAACACTAACTAGTGACCTCACACGTACGCTAAACTTTAAGCGTTGTGGTACCCTAAACTGTGCCCTAATATCTCCCCATTCCCTAACCCTAACCCTAACCCGAATTCTATCCCTGACCCTCACCCGAAACCTTACCCTCACCCGTGCCCTAATCTTAACCAGGACACCAACACTAACTCTTGCCCTCACACGTACGCTAACCCTTAATCGTTGTCGTACCCTAAACTGTACCCTAATCCCTCCCCATTCCCTAACCCTAAGCCGAATCCTAACCCTGACCCTCACCTGAAGCCTTACCCTCACCCGTGCCCTAATCTTAACCAGGACACTAACACTAACCCTTGCCCTCACACGAACGCTAACCCTTAAGCGCTGTCGTACCCTAAGCTGTACCCTAATCCCTCTGCATTCCTTAACCCTAACCCTAACACGAATCCTAACCCTGACCCTCACCCGAAGCCTTACCCTCACCCGTGCCCTAATCTTAACCAGGACAGCAACACTAACTCGTGCCCTCACATGTACGCTAAACCTTAAGCGTTGTCGTACCCTAAATTGTACCCTAATCCCTCCCCATTCCTTAACCCTAACCCTAACCCCATCCCTAAACCTGACCCACCTCCGATGCCCTACCCTAACCTATGCCCTAATCTTAACCAGTACACAAACACTAACTCATGCCCTCAAACGTACGCTAATCCTTAAGCATTGTCGTACCCTTACCTGTACCCTTATGCCTCCCCATTCCCTAACACTAATCCTAAGCGAAACCCTGAACGTGACCCTTTTTCGAGGCCTTACCCTCATCGGTGCCCTTGTCTTAACCAGTACACCAACACTAACTCGTGCCCTCACACTTATGCTAACACTTAAGCATTGTCGTACCCTAACCTGTACCCTAATCCCTCTCCATTCCCTAACCCTAACCCTAACCTGAAACCTAACCATGACACTCACCCGAAACTTTACCCTCTCCCGTGTCTTAATTTTAACCAGTACATCAACACTAACCCATGCCCTCTAACGTATGCTAACTCTAAGCCATTGCCGTACCCTAACCTGTACCCTAATCAATCCCCATTTCCTAACCCTAACCCTAACACTAACCCTTAACGTGACCCTGTTCCGAGGCCTTACCCTCACCCGTGCCCTAATCGTAAGCAGTACACTAACACTAACTAGTGACCTCACACGTATGCTAAACCTTAAGCGTTGTGGTACCCTAAACTGTGCCCTAATATCTCCCCTTTCCCTAATCCTAACCCTAACCCGAATTCTATCCCTGACCGTCACCCGAAACCTTACCCTCACCCGTGCCCTAATCTTAACCAGGACACCAACACTAACTCGTGCACTCACACGTACGCTAACCATTTATCGTTGTCGTACCCTAAACAGTACCCTAATCCCTCCCCATTCCCTAATCCTAAGCCTAACCCCAATCCTAACCCTGACCCTCATCTGAAGCCTTACGCTCACCCGTGCCCTAATCTTAAACAGGACACTAACACTAACCCTTGCCCTCACACGAACGCTAACCCTTAAGCACTATCGTACCCTAAGCTGTACCCTAATCCCTCTGCATTCCTTAACCCTAACCCTAACACGAGTCCTAACCCTGAACCTCACCCGAAGCCTTACCCTCACCCGTGCCCTAATCATAACAAGGACACTAACACTAACCCTTGCCCTCACACGAACGCTAACCCTTAAGCGCTGTCGTACCCTAAGCTGTACCCTAATCCCTCTGCATTCCTTAACCCTAACCCTAACACGAATCCTAACCCTGACCCTCACCCGAAGCGTTACCCTCAACCGTGCCTTAATCTTAACAAGGACACCAACACTAACTTGTGCCCTCACACGTACGCTAAACCTTAAGCGTTGTCGTACCCTAAATTGTACCCTAATCCCTCCCCATTCCTTAACCCTAACCCTAACCCCATCCCTAAACCTGACCCACTTCCGATGCCCTACCCTAACCAATGCCCTAATCTTAACCAGTACACAAACACTAACTCATGCCCTCAAAAGTACGCTAACCCTTAAGCATTGTCGTACCCTATCCTGTACCCTAATCCCTACCCATTCCCTAACCCTAACCCTAAGCGAAACCCTGAACGTGACCCTTTTCCGAGACCTTACCCTCATCGGTGCCCTTGTCTTAACCAGTACACCAACACTAACTCGTGCCCTCACACTTACGCTAACCCTTAAGCATTGTCGTACCCTAACCTGTACCCTAATCCCTCTCCATTCCCTAACCCTAACCCTAACCCGAATCCTAACCCTGACCCTCACCCGAAACCTTACCCTCACCCATGCCCTAATCTTAACCAGGACACCAAGACTAACTCGTGCCCTCACACGTACGCTAACACTAAACCGCTCGGTGCCCTAACCTGTACCCTAATCCCTCTCCATTCCCTAAACCTAACCCTAACCTGAAACCTAACCATGACACTCACCCGAAACTTTACCCTCACCCGTGTCCTAATTTTAACCAGTACATCAACACTAACCCATGCCCTCTAACGTACGCTAACCCTAAGCCATTGCCGTTCCCTAAGCTGTACCCTAATCAATCCCCATTCCCTAACACTAACACTAATCCTAACCCTTAACGTGACCCTCTTCCGAGGCCTTACCCTCACCCGTGCCCTAATCGTAAGCAGTACACTAACACTAACTAGTGACCTCACACGTACGCTAAACCTTAAGTGTTGTGGTACCCTAAACTGTGCCCTAATATCTCCCCATTCCCTAATCCTAACCCTAACCCGAATCCTAACCCTGACCCTCACCCGAAACCTTACCCTCAACCGTGCCCTAATCTTAACCAGGACACTAACACTAACCCTTGCCCTCACACGAATGCTAACCCTTAAGCACTGTCGTACCCTAAGCTGTACCCTAATCCCTCTGCATTCCTTAACCCTAACCCTAACACGAATACTAAACCTGATCCTCACCCGAAGCCTTACCCTCACCCGTGCCCTAATCTTAACCAGGACACTAACACTAACCCTTGCCCTCACACGAACGCTAACCCTTAAGCGCTGTCGTACCCTAAGCTGTACCCTAATCCCTCTGCATTCCTTAACCCTAACCCTAACACGAATCCTAACCCTGACCCTCACCCGAAGCCTTACCCTCACCCGTGCCCTAATCTTAACCAGGACAGCAACACTAACTCGTGCCCTCACATGTACGCTAAACCTTAAGCGTTGTCGTACCCTAAATTGTACCCTAATCCCTCCCCATTCCTTAACCCTAACCCTAACCCCATCCCTAAACCTGACCCACCTCCGATGCCCTACCCTAACCTATGCCCTAATCTTAACCAGTACACAAACACTAACTCATGCCCTCAAACGTACGCTAATCCTTAAGCATTGTCGTACCCTTACCTGTACCCTTATGCCTCCCCATTCCCTAACACTAATCCTAAGCGAAACCCTGAACGTGACCCTTTTCCGAGGCCTTACCCTCATCGGTGCCCTTGTCTTAACCAGTACACCAACACTAACTCGTGCCCTCACACTTATGCTAACACTTAAGCATTGTCGTACCCTAACCTGTACCCTAATCCCTCTCCATTCCCTAACCCTAACCCTAACCTGAAACCTAACCATGACACTCACCCGAAACTTTACCCTCTCCCGTGTCTTAATTTTAACCAGTACATCAACACTAACCCATGCCCTCTAACGTATGCTAACTCTAAGCCATTGCCGTACCCTAACCTGTACCCTAATCAATCCCCATTTCCTAACCCTAACCCTAACACTAACCCTTAACGTGACCCTGTTCCGAGGCCTTACCCTCACCCGTGCCCTAATCGTAAGCAGTACACTAACACTAACTAGTGACCTCACACGTATGCTAAACCTTAAGCGTTGTGGTACCCTAAACTGTGCCCTAATATCTCCCCTTTCCCTAATCCTAACCCTAACCCGAATTCTATCCCTGACCGTCACCCGAAACCTTACCCTCACCCGTGCCCTAATCTTAACCAGGACACCAACACTAACTCGTGCACTCACACGTACGCTAACCATTTATCGTTGTCGTACCCTAAACAGTACCCTAATCCCTCCCCATTCCCTAATCCTAAGCCTAACCCCAATCCTAACCCTGACCCTCATCTGAAGCCTTACGCTCACCCGTGCCCTAATCTTCAACAGGACACTAACACTAACCCTTGCCCTCACACGAACGCTAACCCTTAAGCACTATCGTACCCTAAGCTGTACCCTAATCCCTCTGCATTCCTTAACCCTAACCCTAACACGAGTCCTAACCCTGAACCTCACCCGAAGCCTTACCCTCACCCGTGCCCTAATCATAACAAGGACACTAACACTAACCCTTGCCCTCACACGAACGCTAACCCTTAAGCGCTGTCGTACCCTAAGCTGTACCCTAATCCCTCTGCATTCCTTAACCCTAACCCTAACACGAATCCTAACCCTGACCCTCACCCGAAGCGTTACCCTCAACCGTGCCTTAATCTTAACAAGGACACCAACACTAACTTGTGCCCTCACACGTACGCTAAACCTTAAGCGTTGTCGTACCCTAAATTGTACCCTAATCCCTCCCCATTCCTTAACCCTAACCCTAACCCCATCCCTAAACCTGACCCACTTCCGATGCCCTACCCTAACCAATGCCCTAATCTTAACCAGTACACAAACACTAACTCATGCCCTCAAAAGTACGCTAACCCTTAAGCATTGTCGTACCCTATCCTGTACCCTAATCCCTACCCATTCCCTAACCCTAACCCTAAGCGAAACCCTGAACGTGACCCTTTTCCGAGACCTTACCCTCATCGGTGCCCTTGTCTTAACCAGTACACCAACACTAACTCGTGCCCTCACACTTACGCTAACCCTTAAGCATTGTCGTACCCTAACCTGTACCCTAATCCCTCTCCATTCCCTAACCCTAACCCTAACCCGAATCCTAACCCTGACCCTCACCCGAAACCTTACCCTCACCCATGCCCTAATCTTAACCAGGACACCAAGACTAACTCGTGCCCTCACACGTACGCTAACACTAAACCGCTCGGTGCCCTAACCTGTACCCTAATCCCTCTCCATTCCCTAAACCTAACCCTAACCTGAAACCTAACCATGACACTCACCCGAAACTTTACCCTCACCCGTGTCCTAATTTTAACCAGTACATCAACACTAACCCATGCCCTCTAACGTACGCTAACCCTAAGCCATTGCCGTTCCCTAAGCTGTACCCTAATCAATCCCCATTCCCTAACACTAACACTAATCCTAACCCTTAACGTGACCCTCTTCCGAGGCCTTACCCTCACCCGTGCCCTAATCGTAAGCAGTACACTAACACTAACTAGTGACCTCACACGTACGCTAAACCTTAAGTGTTGTGGTACCCTAAACTGTGCCCTAATATCTCCCCATTCCCTAATCCTAACCCTAACCCGAATCCTAACCCTGACCCTCACCCGAAACCTTACCCTCAACCGTGCCCTAATCTTAACCAGGACACTAACACTAACCCTTGCCCTCACACGAATGCTAACCCTTAAGCACTGTCGTACCCTAAGCTGTACCCTAATCCCTCTGCATTCCTTAACCCTAACCCTAACACGAATACTAAACCTGATCCTCACCCGAAGCCTTACCCTCACCCGTGCCCTAATCTTAACCAGGACACTAACACTAACCCTTGCCCTCACACGAACGCTAACCCTTAAGCGCTGTCGTACCCTAAGCTGTACCCTAATCCCTCTGCATTCCTTAACCCTAACCCTAACACGAATCCTAACCCTGACCCTCACCCGAAGCCTTACCCTCACCCGTGCCCTAATCTTAACCAGGACAGCAACACTAACTCGTGCCCTCACATGTACGCTAAACCTTAAGCGTTGTCGTACCCTAAATTGTACCCTAATCCCTCCCCATTCCTTAACCCTAACCCTAACCCCATCCCTAAACCTGACCCACCTCCGATGCCCTACCCTAACCTATGCCCTAATCTTAACCAGTACACAAACACTAACTCATGCCCTCAAACGTACGCTAATCCTTAAGCATTGTCGTACCCTTACCTGTACCCTTATGCCTCCCCATTCCCTAACACTAATCCTAAGCGAAACCCTGAACGTGACCCTTTTCCGAGGCCTTACCCTCATCGGTGCCCTTGTCTTAACCAGTACACCAACACTAACTCGTGCCCTCACACTTATGCTAACACTTAAGCATTGTCGTACCCTAACCTGTACCCTAATCCCTCTCCATTCCCTAACCCTAACCCTAACCTGAAACCTAACCATGACACTCACCCGAAACTTTACCCTCTCCCGTGTCTTAATTTTAACCAGTACATCAACACTAACCCATGCCCTCTAACGTATGCTAACTCTAAGCCATTGCCGTACCCTAACCTGTACCCTAATCAATCCCCATTTCCTAACCCTAACCCTAACACTAACCCTTAACGTGACCCTGTTCCGAGGCCTTACCCTCACCCGTGCCCTAATCGTAAGCAGTACACTAACACTAACTAGTGACCTCACACGTATGCTAAACCTTAAGCGTTGTGGTACCCTAAACTGTGCCCTAATATCTCCCCTTTCCCTAATCCTAACCCTAACCCGAATTCTATCCCTGACCGTCACCCGAAACCTTACCCTCACCCGTGCCCTAATCTTAACCAGGACACCAACACTAACTCGTGCACTCACACGTACGCTAACCATTTATCGTTGTCGTACCCTAAACAGTACCCTAATCCCTCCCCATTCCCTAATCCTAAGCCTAACCCCAATCCTAACCCTGACCCTCATCTGAAGCCTTACGCTCACCTGTGCCCTAATCTTAAACAGGACACTAACACTAACGCTTGCCCTCACACGAACGCTAACCCTTAAGCACTATCGTACCCTAAGCTGTACCCTAATCCCTCTGCATTCCTTAACCCTAACCCTAACACGAGTCCTAACCCTGAACCTCACCCGAAGCCTTACCCTCACCCGTGCCCTAATCATAACAAGGACACTAACACTAACCCTTGCCCTCACACGAACGCTAACCCTTAAGCGCTGTCGTACCCTAAGCTGTACCCTAATCCCTCTGCATTCCTTAACCCTAACCCTAACACGAATCCTAACCCTGACCCTCACCCGAAGCGTTACCCTCAACCGTGCCTTAATCTTAACAAGGACACCAACACTAACTTGTGCCCTCACACGTACGCTAAACCTTAAGCGTTGTCGTACCCTAAATTGTACCCTAATCCCTCCCCATTCCTTAACCCTAACCCTAACCCCATCCCTAAACCTGACCCACTTCCGATGCCCTACCCTAACCAATGCCCTAATCTTAACCAGTACACAAACACTAACTCATGCCCTCAAAAGTACGCTAACCCTTAAGCATTGTCGTACCCTATCCTGTACCCTAATCCCTACCCATTCCCTAACCCTAACCCTAAGCGAAACCCTGAACGTGACCCTTTTCCGAGACCTTACCCTCATCGGTGCCCTTGTCTTAACCAGTACACCAACACTAACTCGTGCCCTCACACTTACGCTAACCCTTAAGCATTGTCGTACCCTAACCTGTACCCTAATCCCTCTCCATTCCCTAACCCTAACCCTAACCCGAATCCTAACCCTGACCCTCACCCGAAACCTTACCCTCACCCATGCCCTAATCTTAACCAGGACACCAAGACTAACTCGTGCCCTCACACGTACGCTAACACTAAACCGCTCGGTGCCCTAACCTGTACCCTAATCCCT